>BQNB010119533.1:0-20797 GCA_026074375.1 Tanacetum coccineum
GAATAATACACCAAAAGCCACGAGTTGCAACACTGATTTTCTCTGCGGTTATGACTTTCGTCTTCCCGGAATGACCTTAAACAAGTAGAAGGTATCAAGTGTACCAGTTGAGCATTCAGATATATGTCTCCTTTCCCCTTGATGGTTTTGATACCTCAGAACCAGCAACACATTGTACGCACATATACTTGAAATTTTATGAGAAGAATAAAATTCGCTCAAATGTATCCGGTAAGAATCAGCTGCTGATCAAATATCTACTCATAAACTCTCTCTGATTATCTTTACCACCCTTTATGTAGGCTATTTGAAGTGACCACTGATGGAGTAAACCCGATATACCAAACTTGAAATTGAAGTATAATTTCCTGTTCTTGTGACTTAAGCTTGCATTGATGTTAGAAGAACGGTGTAGAGAATTTGTGCTCCAAGCAAATCTCTAAGTACTCAATACTCCACCCAAGTATGAGACATTAACACCTCTTGCGATTATCCATGACGTCTTCTACGTGTGACACTGAGTACTACAACGTAACTCCTTTAAGTGATAGTTAACCAGGTCTTCAACCATCCACCCGGACTACTAGTAACTAGATAACCCAAGTCTTCAACTAAAATTTTAAGTACGAGAAAGTTATCATAGAAATCATGCATCCAACCAACCCCGACTTCAAGATAAAATAAGTACACGCCTTCGTGAAAGTCAACTTCAAAATCAAATAAAGGATACCAAATCAACTTCGTGATCACTTGACATCGTAATCTGAATCTTTAGTCGTTTGTCTAAATCCGCTTATCAATTCTATAGGCTAATACTGATTACCACTAATGGAGACAACCCGATGAAACAAACCCGGGAATGAATCAAAAAACACCAAATAACTTCAAACTCAACTAAGTCACATCGTACAAAAAAACCCCGTAGTCATGAAATCCAATACTAGCTATTAAAATTTAAGTTCCATGATTCTTTATAAAAATATTGATCCCGGTCACGTCTCATAAAAATTTAAACCTCAAAAATAATTTTATACCACTCAATATCACAAAAATAGTGCATAATGACCACTAGTTGAAACTATACAACAAAAACGTGACTTTTGTGTTAATATATTAATATAACCATTAATATACAACACAAAAATAGTTAATTGGTACTTAAGGTTGAACTTTTCGAATACAATACAACACAAAACGTCAGCCATTATTTCCATTCAATCACTTGGCCCAACTTCTTATCTCACAGTGGTAATACTCGGTATTAAAAGATTTCAGCCCAAAATTTTGGTATAACCTACAAACAATCCTGGCCCAATGTCCATTTTGATAACAGATTCATCACATTTCTAGACATAGGGATATAACATACATGTTTCACCCTAATTTTACTCCATATTTAACCCTAACCCTAATCACAGTTCATAAACTCATCCGCCTACCACACACACAGATCCACCACATCCTATTTCATCCATCATTTTACTTCATCAAACCCCATATCTCAAACACACAATAATACTTCCATTTTATTTGTCATCCCTACACACCTCATCCAATCAAACAAGCCATCAACATGCGTCTTTATCGAAACACGAGGTTCATCTCTTATTACTCTCTATGAAGAAACCCATGACTTTCTTTCAAGATACGAATCAGGAATATACAAGCAAACCATTTGAATTGAACTCATCGGCTACAAGATCCTTTTATGGTTCTCGGGTAGGTTTGTACATTCGTTGTTCTTGTGAGATGAAACGAAACCAAGATTGATTATAACATCCTTGTTATAAATCAATCTTGATATTCGAAAATTAACAGAGGGTTGTTCGACCTTAATAGATCGATGAAGAGTATTGTTTCGTGTTAATGATCTTTGAAGGTCAAGAAATTTAATGAAAGACACGAAACACATCATCTGAGATCATTTATGTTTTTCTTTGTATTCGAGTCGTGAAGTGAGATGAGGGAGATGTGGATGTAGGTGATGGATTTGTTGTAAAGATAGTGTGATGATGGGTTAAGGGTGTTGATGATGTTGGATTTGCTGTGTAATTGTTGTGATTGTTGATGTGGTACACGAGTCTGTTGAGTTTGTCCATCTTCTTTTGACTCTGTTGAGTTGACTGGGTCAACTCGATAATAACCGAGTTGACTCGGTATGGTTTGTGGAGGCAAATCGCAAGATTTCCTTTTGAGTCAAAACGCAACTTCTTTGTAACACAAAACGCAACATCTTTGTAACTCAAAACGCAATCTGTTTCTTCACAAAACGCAATGTTTAACTTTGAGACAAAACGTAACAGAAACAAAACACAGGCAGCATGACGTTTGTACTTGTTTGCTTTAAGGTCTTCAATAGGTAAGACGCAATACCACAACGCAATCCAATCTTGACTAAATGCAACCATTCTTCACGAAACGCAACCTGCAAAATTTGTCCTTTTTGTACTTTTTCTTAAAAACCTGGATCTGGGATTTGTCATTTTGGTCAAAACGCAACCAAGAAAAAAAAAATACAAACCCATATCTTTTTCTTGTCTTTTAAGCACCAAAAAAAGTAACAGATTTGAACTAGAAAATGACACAGAAATATATAAGACCATATGATAACTTGTTCATGACATTTTCACAAGAAAAAAAGAACACGCTAAAAATGAATGAACAGTAATAAGACATGCATGAACAGTAAACGAACAGTGTCATGAACAGTAACAGTGACAACAAAACACATGACACACAACCACAAACTGTGACAGATTTGAGACCCCGACCGGACCAAAAAATACAAATCGACCCAAGAGTGTAACCATGGGCTCTGATGCCAATTGTAAGTTATAAATAATCTCATATCCGGTTGGTGTTGTTATGGTGTTGGGTGGCCGATCGGAAAACCAGCTGACCACCACCATGGTGGTGGTGGTGAAAGACTTAGAGAGAGAAAGTTAGAGGGAGATGGATGGAGAGAATATATGAAAAACACACTAAAGAGTGTGTGTCAAATGATTTCTTCCAACACTCTCTCCATGTGTGGAGAGGGTTTAAATATGTCTTACAAAATGCCTCATAAAACGGGCTATGGTGTGGGCTTACAGTGGGTAATGGGGGTAAAGACCCGGCCCGCGCACCATAAATCATTACTATTACTAACAAAACTTACGAGCAATTGCCTAAAATATGACACACATATAACTGAGTTAGACCGAGTCTTTTTTCTTAAAACCTAACAGTGATCACTAAGTTTCGTTGAGACTCACAACTCTATAGATAGCACACTCCCATATTCATGATAAGTTCCACCGAATCCTGTATGGTCCAGAGGGCACTAAGTTTCCTAGACTTTCCATTGTACAACATTGGCCTATAAAGTCGTTACAATGAGCGGCACTATCAAGTGGAGTGTTTGTTGGGGGTGGGGGGTGGTAGGTTTGAACCATAATGGAATCTCCATCAAGGAATCAATTTTCTCAACATGTTCACCTCTTTAGCAGACTGCTAAAAGCCAATGACCAAATTCAGATTCCATAGTTGTAAAACCAGTGAAGCGAAGTTTTGTTTTGAAAAGCCCAAAGATACCCGCAACCGACCAAGTAGAGGGGTACCAGCATCCACTGGTGATGACGAATTCTTGCAATATGCTGATCCAGCTTGCATCAGTGTATCCTTCTAGGACTGATGGATAACCCGTATATGTCAAACTATAATCCATAGTTTTCTTTAAATACTTCAGTACCCTCTAAATTGCTTGCCAATGTTGATACAAGGCATTACTAGTGTACGTACTCATTTAAACCCACTACCAAGCAAGACACTATCATGCCTTATACAAGTCATGGCATACATCAGTTAGCCAATGCATACCCAGAAATCACTCAAGATTGAGAAACATGACCCTTATTGTGGCATGTACGTGGCTACTTCACATGTCTCGTATATAAGAGTCCGTCATTGAGTACAATCAAAGTAATTGAATATTCTTTAGTACATTCCTCAATAAAGGAGACATAAAATTACGGATTAACCATTACTTTTAATGTTTAATATCGCATAGTACCAAGGATAACAATGCATCCTCACCCCATGTCCTTTAGTGAGAATTCTACAAAGACAAGAATTCCTTTGTCATGGGGGTGGAGTCAAACATGACTTGGTTCAGTCACACACACACAGCTACTGTCATCAATATATAGACAAATGAAGACTCCTTTACCAGATTCATCAAATTTAATATACACATATTTGTCAGCTTTGGCGTTAAGTATATAACCTACGGATCAAAACCACTCAACAAACATAATGAACTGCTCATTGCTTAGTGTTAGGTACCTACTTCAGTCCATATAAAGACTTAATTAGTTTACACACCTTGTTTTAATTACTAGGCATGACGAATCCCTGAGGTTGGTTCATATAGACCTACTCATCTATTTCACCATTCAAGAATGATGTCTTCACATCCATTTGATTATTCATTAGATTATGAATTCATGCCAAATCAATCAGCAGTCTTATGGTACTGATACGTGCCACTGGAGCATAAGTATTAAAGTAGTCTATCCCTGACTTTTGTCTGATGCCCTGAATGACGAGTCTTGCCTTAAAATTTTCAATAGTTCCATCTGCCTTTTGTTTTCTTTTGAAGATCTATTTACAACCAAGAGGTTTACAATCAGGAGGTAGATCAGCCAACACCCAAGTGTTGTTACCCATAATGGAATCCATCTCATCATTAATTGCTTCTTTCCATAAAGCAACATCCTGAGACTTCATTGTTTAATCAAATGTTTTGGGGTCATCCTCAACATTAAAGCAATAGGAGTGTTGGTCAGAAACCTTATCCCTTGTTCCTTCAATTAGATATACTTGAAATTCAAGTCCAAAGGTCTTTGGTGTCCTATTCCTTTTGCTTTTTCTAAGCTCAGGTTCAGGTTGCTGAACAACCTCTTTAGTGACCTCTTCATGGACTAATAAACCACCAATGTCATCAGTTTCATTAGGAATCTTGAGTCTTGGTATAGGGACTGAAAAGAATCTATTCTCATCAAAGATTACATCTCTTGATTCAATTATTGAGTTAATTGAAACTAATTCATTAGGTTCAATAACAAAGAACCTAAAAGCCTTGGAATGCTCAACATATCCAACAAAGATGCATTTAATGCCTCTTTCACCCAATGTTTTTAGCTTTAGATTAGGGAGTCTTACAACTGCCCTACAACCCCAAACCCTAAGTGTTGGGTTTATTGATTTGATGATTACAAAACTGCATATGCTTAAATGAAGATGAATGAAACAACAAGGGATTAATATGACACTTTGGTATTCTATATATGGAAGAATTAAAAGCTGAAAGATTTCCATGAAGATAGGCATTGAAAAGTCAAAGAATATCACAGATAAAGGAATGTTTTAATTAGTTTTAATTAGCTTCCTTTGTAAGCCTTAATATCCCTATATATAAAGGGTATTAGGGTGATTAGTTTTGAGTATCCAAAAACATAGAGCTCTCCCAATGAGAGTCTAGTAAACGTGTGCGTGTGTGTACACAGTAGTTAGTTTGTTAATAGTTATTTAGCTAATAGTTAGTCTATAGTGTTTAGCCTCGAGGATTGTAAATCCCTGTTACTAGTTAGAGTAACCGTTCTATGATTTGATCATATAGAATTGGGGCTATGATTAATAAAAGAAAACCTAGATCATTGTGGATCAGCTCAAAAACTTTTGTTTCACGTTTTACATTTTGAAATGGTTTCTTAGTTATTTTGGTCAGCATGCAAGTCTTACACTTTTAAGTGTCCATGTCAAAAGCTAGGATTAACCCATCCTTAGACATATCTTGCATCCTCTTAAAGTGGACATGGCCTAGTCTAGCATGCCATACGATTGAATCATTCAGTTTAGAGCTTGACATGAAGGCTAAACCAATATTATCATTGACAATATTAAGCCTGAACATATGATTACTTAAATAACCAAAACCAATAAACACACCATGTTTAGATAAAACAAATTTATTAGATTTAATCACTTGTTTATAACCATAATTATTCAAAACACTACTAGAAACCAAATTCTTCCTTATATTAAGAACATGCAAAACATTAAACAACGAAACAAATCTTTCAGAACTAAACCTAAAAGATCTACAACAACCACGTCCTATGCACAGGGCTTGACTCATTTCCCATTAGTGAAGAATAGATCCATCATTCAACGACTCATAAGTCGTGAACCAACATCTATCTTTACACACATGAGTTATTGCTCTTGAGTCAGCCCACCATGCAACATCATCATACTGCACAAAGTAAGCTTAAAATACATATGTAACATAATAAACTTGAAAAGATTTATTAAACATATTCTGACCTTTCAGTGCGTTAGATGAACCATCTACCGAACCCTTTGTGCCTGAACCATTAGCTTTGTTGCCAACATTAACAGCACTTTGCAATCGCTTTTAATGTGACTAGTTTTTTCCAAGTTCCATAACAATAAGGTTTCTGCCTGCTTGTTGAGGAACTAAAATCCCCTTGTTGTATATTCATGATTTATGTTACCACTTGGTTGTCATTGTACCTAGAGTAGTGTTATGCACCACCATATTGAACAATTAAAGACGCAGCAACATTGTTACCAGCCCTTTTGGCTTGTCACATCCTGTAGTCCAAGGGACTCTTCAATGCGCAGATTACTGCCTAACCTTAACAAGATTTACTCCTCCTTGAGATGTTTCAAAGGTGTGACTTAGAAATCTTCCAATAAGAGGGAGTTGTCCAATGAAACAAGAACTTGAATAGCCTCATCCATGTTCATCTTAATGTTGTGTAAACCTTCCAAGTATACCAAGAAGTTCATTGCATTGTTCCAAGACTGGTCTTGAATCACTCATTTTGTAATTTGTGAGATTACTAACAAGGAACTTCATACTTGATGCATCCTCGGCCATATATTTAGCCTCCAAGGAATCCTATAGTTCTTTGGAAGATTCAACATTCTGGTAAATATCAAATAAAGAACCAGACATACCATTGAGAATTAAACCTTTGCAGACATAGTCCATACCTTGTCCACTTGCTCTCTTTCCTGATTTTGATCCACGGTAGCATCATCACCATCATCGGGAATAGGAGTAGTCAGCACATACACCACACTCATGCTGGAAAGCAAGAAGTGCATCTTCTTCTGCCAACTTCTAAAGTCTACCCCTTCAACTTGTCAAGCTGGCAAAGTTTGAAGCCAGTGGTTTTCATAGCAGCAGCAGTTGAGTATCACAAAATAAACTTCTTTGATTGTTGGTTGTAGTGTTTCCCAGATCCGGGTGAAAACAATCAATAGCCTAACTAATTACAAAAGATGGTTACCGGATATCACTTGAAGTCGTGTAATCACTTTCCAAAGAAGATTAATCGACCCTATGCCTGAGTATCACGAATACCTCCTTGGGATAAAACCAAGTTTTGTTCTTGTTTTAGGCACAAATCATGACAACTGATAGGTCGCGTTATATAGGTTTAGGTTTTCTGTGTGTTTTTTCATGCAATTGTGATCCTTATTTATAGGGGATTTACGAAAAATCTAGTTAATGGAATTAATGAGAGATTAATGGCCAATTAATCTCTTCCATAATTATCCTCCATAATTTAAGAATTAGTGATTTCATGACCAAATTAAATGTGATCAATTAAGGCTCAAATCAGCCACTTAAAATATAGGCAAAAGTGTTACAACAAACATTTAATGTAGTCAAACCTGCCACTTTAAATGTGTTGTAACCCAACACCATTTAAATCAATCCACTAAGAGAGTCAGGAAAAATCAATGACTTGATGGGTGTACACTCCGTACCTCCAAACCCATTTCCAAGTATGATCCGATACCCACAATTGCACTAAATTTCCAACATTGCTCACCTTGGAAATACCCATGTTCTTTCACTACAAGGTTTCGTTGGAATAAATATTTTAGAATGAAGTAAAATATTTCATTTAGTAATCAAATATATAAAAACACGTAGTATAAAATAAATTTAACAATTAAACTAAAGAAGCATGAACTTTACTTTTTTGATGGGCGTCATTCATTTAGAGATCTTCACATTTAAATGCAAATGACTTGATCACATAACCATAAAGCCTACAAATGTATTACCTGCACACGGAAAAAAAATCAAAGAAACAATTTTAACAATAAATTACAAAATAAAAGTATTCTGAATGAAGATTCGAACTTTTGTGTTTATGCATGTGATTTTGGCCGGTTTATATAGGGATTAGGTAAAATTATCAATTATTTTGAAACCTTTTCAACTTCGTCTCAATCCATAAGTGACTTTTAATTCTATACTAAATACCATGTAACCCCATGATCCTTGGTATTCTTTCACTTTTCTTCACCAAAAATTTATGAAGACTTTCACATTAAATTAAAGGGCTTACTTTTTTAATATATACTAAATACCATGTGACCCTATAATCCTTGGTATTCTTTCACTATAATTTCTTCACCAAAAATTTATGAAGATTTTCACATTGAATTAAAGGGCTCAAAATTTAAATATAATAGATAATAGATAGATAGATCTATACTATTTAATAAAATAAGGTTTTGTACAATCTTTTAAGCTACAAGCATTAAAATCGTAATTAATAAAATGATGTGGATTACCTTAATTAGCAATTATGTACAATACTTTTATGCACTATCAAGCTACACTACACATTGGTTTTGTACAAGCCTTCTAAGCTCTTGACATTAAAAACTCAATTAATGTAATGATGTGGATTACCATGTTTAGCCAATGTGTTATAAGACATCTAATGCACCACCTTTTATTCAAAACAATACATGTTTGCTTCTTCTATACGCTCCATATTTTTATTAAGCAAAGTATTTTTGTTTAGAAATAAAGGGTTGGTAACAGCTCCTCCAAACACTCAATATTAATAAAAATCAGTTTCAATTCTTCCATTAGGTCAACGATTACAAAAATATATCCAAATCAAAACACCAATAATCCATTACAATTTCAAAAATTATTCGATCAATTTAGATTGTAGGTCCTTGTTTTTGGATCTATATAGCCTTTGTAAGATAATAGCTAACTTGAATAAATCCAAATCAACTATGTGAGAGACACTGACTAATATTAATACCAAGGGTTAAGCGAAATCTTAACACAAGTATTAAGAAGAACACAATATAATACTAACTTTGCTATTGATTTCTATTAAGCTTCAATGCTACTATTTGTTATATATAAAACTCTATGTCGTAGGGTTCCTTTTATACACCAAGGAAACCCTAAAAGGCTTTACAAAACGTGAAAGGATAATGCATATCCGTTCCTAAATATCTCTAAGATAATGCCTAAGAATAACAATTATCACTATTCTGTTATAATAAACCCAGACTTAACTAAACACAACCATATAACTATAGTATGAGCAACTATACACCATTTACTAACTATAGGACTGCAGACTTATAATATTAGTACGCCAAACTAACTAATACTAACCTAGACTAAACTGGTATAACTACCAGTATTAAGTCTTTTACAATATATTTCCTAACAATCCTCCCCTAACTTGATCTTCACAATTGTGAACTTCAAGTTTCTTCAAGTGCTTCAATTTAGCTTCCTGGGGAGTTGTAAACAAAACTCTTTGATTATTCTTGAGCTGCAATTCTTCAATCATCTCCTTTGATCTTTTGTAGCAACTATTCTTCAAAACTTTTCACAACACTCATATCACACACTTAAACAGCAACATTGACTATTTGATACATTAAATCCATATAGTTTCCATACTATACACGACTCACTTTCCCAGGGTGTGATTAACTCCTGTGAGAGTGAAATCATTAAAACTTAAATGGATTTGATGTCTCTTTACCAGTTAGCCATTAATTTTTGAGTAGCCAGTCCTTTGGCCACCAGAAAGGTGCATGTCCATGGTCGACTGGAACCATTTCAACTCCAGTATGTAAACACATGGGTGATTTGAATACCATATGGTTTTGGCAAACCATTATAGCCATGAACGGATTTGATATGCCTTTACCTGTAGCTGTTTGCTCAGGGCTAGTCAACTCTTCACTTAAACAAATATGGTGAGTTGAAAACCATACAACTTATTGGCAAGTTGTCAACCATAAAACGGATTTGAGAAGTCTTTACCAAGAGCCGTTTGCTCCTGGACTAGCCAATCCTTGTGTCTATTAGACATGGTGGACTGATAACCATTTGTTGTGTTAGTGCATAGCACCTCCACCAAGTGTTGTTCTCCTCATCTCCATTCTAGATTGCTAACTCATCAATCTCCATTATTTTCTAATACCAGCTTGCTTCTCCATCATTTTCAAAAGTTTATAACAATCCTCAACTAGTTTTCCTCCTTGACGTTTCTTATCCAACATAGCTTGGCATACTTCAGCAAGACAAGTAACTTTCTCTCTATTAGCATATAAACATCTACAGACTCCAAGTTCAAATAGTGTACTCTGTAAGCATCATAGTATCTCCAACAAATTATCCTTTGTTGACCTGGCAAACTCCAAATTGAATCTGTACTAAGGGGTTCTTCAAACATGTTCTTCAAGTATTCCTAAAGTACCTTTTCAAATTCATCCTCTGGCTCATTCATACCATGCTTCTTCATGACAATCCTGTATAGCTCTGTAAGATCATCTTTATATGTCAGTTACTGTATAGCTCTGTAAGGTCATCTCTTGATATATCAGTCAGCATTGCTCCAAAGCTTATATATACCATATCAGTTCCATTCTCCCTTACAATCTAGTATACACCTTTCCTTCCTTGCTTAATGATCTTGTAATTTGCTATACTGGGAGATTTTGTAGCTACAGGAACAGGATTAATGGGAGTTTTTGTATCTGAAGTAGAATCTTTTTCATTAGCTTCATCTGAATTTTCAGATTCATCCCTATCATGGTCTGTATGGAATCCTTTCCTTGCTATCTGTTTTCTCCTCTTTCCAGTCTTCTTAGTTGGCTTAACATCTTTGTCTTCTTCAATCTTCTCCTATGTTGGTTGAGTACCTTCATCATCAAACTTTAGCTTCTTTGCAGTTTTAGTTTGAAGCTCTTCACCAAATCTCTTCAAACTTTCCTTTGTTGCTTCAAAGTTCATAGGGACATAGGTATCCAATTGCTTAACTAATTTTTCAAATTTTGCTTTCACTTCTTCAACTGAGTCAACTTCCATGTCCCTTGATTCTTTAGAAAGTTTGACATATAATTCCTGAGCTGTGTTTGAGTCATGGGCTTATTCCTTTTTGCTCTAGCTCTTTCCTCTGCAAAGTGTTTTCTTCTTATTTGGGAATTTTCCAAACTCACCATCCTTTTTGCATAATCTTCAACAAGATCCTTTCCAAGCATCATCACTCCATCAATTCTGCATTTGTTCAAGCTTTGCTCTAATTGTGTCCCAATCTTCTTCAAGTATAAGATGAGCTAAATTGAACTCGAGCCTTCTTTCTTTTGTTCCTACTTTAATTCTTGCCTCTTCAGCCATTCCTTTGAGCTAGAAGGAATCTAAAGAACTTGTTTGGCCACTTCTTTCCTTTTCCAAAGCTTTTTCTAATGCAATCTAAACTGATGGCTTCAGCAAGTCCTCTTCATCTTCTTGAAGATTTGTTTCTTTTTGGTCTTTTTTAGAAAGCTTGAGTCTCTTCTTCTTCTATCATATGAGCCTTTCCTTCTCTTCTACCTCTGTCTGGAGAAGGTATTGAAACTCTTATGCTATCAGCAGTAACTGGATCACTGCCAGTATTAGCATCCAAACTGCCAGCATTAATTTCTTCAATACCAACACTAACTTTAATGCCACCAGTATTAACTTCTTCAAAAGCAGACTTAACCTCTTCAAAGTCCAAACCAGTACCAGCAGATCCTTTTGAACTCTTCCTTCTTTTGTATCTCTTTCCTTTGTCAACTTACTTGATCTTTTTAACTTTTGTTAAGATTGCAGTAGCTTCTAAAGTTGTAGGGCTTATGTCTTCAACATGTTCCTCCCCTGAAGCATTGATAGTCTTTGAGGGAGTCTTTAAAGGAGTAACAAGCTCTTGTAACAAAGAAACTAAAGGATCTAAATCATGAAACTTCCTCCCCTATGCCTTTGTTTCTTCCTCTTCAGAATCAGACAAAAGCACCCTCTTGGTCTTTCCTCTCAAACAACCTCTAAATCTGTTGACTCATTCTACACTAAAAGTAAGGATAGCCTTCCCAAAGGTCTGTTTGGTTTCCTTGAGTTGCTTCTCCAAGTCATCAATCCTTGTCATTAACTGGGAAGTAGTAGCTTCTTGGCGAGGTGTAGGAGGTTGTTGGTCAGAGGATGGTTGAGCAAAGGTATGTTTCATTGGATCATGTGCAGGTGAAGGTGTAGGTAAGGGAGATGCATTGGTAGTTTCAGCAATAGGTGTAGGTCGTGCAGGTTGAGATAGAGGTGGAATAGTTGTGGCTTCAGAAGGAATAATAGGGTGAGTTTAGTGTGTTTGGTGGTACCTTACCCTAGATGATTGGTTGAGGTTGAGTGACAGATGGAGCTTCTTGTCCTGCACTTGGATTAGCAATAGACAACATAGCAGGCAATAAAGGTCTTGGTACCCCTCTAAAACCCCTTTTCATGTTCCCAAAAACCTTTTTGGTCAGGTCACAGCCAGATATTGGTTTTGTTTTCCGTTTTTAAATCCAAAATCATTTGTAGAAACGAGGATACATCAAAAACTTTGTTTTGCTTTTCAAGTTTGCCACCATGCCATCAAAAATTAGTTTTGAAAAATTATAAACTCTGCTAGTGGAAAGACAAATCAAGGCAAGTACATAGTAGCTACAAATTGGATCCCATGCCACACACACTTTTAGAGCTTATACAATGCAAAATATTGTGGACAAAAATCTCCATTGGGGGTGATAAAAAAAGCTTTTCCAAAAGGTACAAGATCCATCAATAGTAAACCCCATATGCCCCATCCCCTCAAAAAGCACATTTGTTTTGGCAACATGGTAATCCCTGAAGATCAGCATAACTGAATCTTATTTCTAATAGATTCCGGCCCCCCCCCCCTTCAGTGATTATCTACAAAATGGTATCAATAGTTGCCGTATAATTCTAGATTCCCATCGCAAGAGTGTCTGCAGTAGCATTCCTGCCAAAACTTGTTTGACTATGGAATCATATATAGTATGATTAGAAGTTTAAAGCATCTAGAGGTTTGAAACCTCTTAGAAAATCCACTATCTTTGCAAACCCTGCACTTTCGTCAGGCTTGCGCAAAAACCCTACTTGATTATGTTTGTCACAGTATTTTAATTGAGCCATGATTCGAAAGTAGCAATAAAAGGTATTGATGTGTACTGAAAATTTACTGGGTTTAGTTACGAGTGAGGTTGTAGATGCTGGTAACAAGAAAATTAACTATATTCTTTGTAAAAATAAAGAAGATTTTTACTTTGCGAAGAGGAGATAGCAATAAAAAGATAAGTATGAAAGAGAAATCAAACTTTATCTATATATAGCTTCTCTGTTAACGACAATAGCGCCGTAAAAATCTATAACGGTAACATTTAAACAGTGTTTAAAACAAAAAAAAGGGAACAATTTTCCCGTTCCCCGCACCATCACTAACTGTAACCTAACCATTATTAAAATTTTACAAGACCAGACTTAAACTTTGGTCAACCATAATTAATTATGTTACAACAACCCGATTAACTCTTTATTCAACCAGAATATTATATTATTTCTGCTAAAGACTTACAAAACACAAGACCTTATCACACCTCCTTAACATCTAGCAAATCCTGCTATTCCTGCAAGAATTAGTCTAAAACAAAGAAAAACATGCTGCAAGAGTTTGTATAGACAGAATTAACTTAAACTAACTACCCGAATTAATACTACTAACTACCAGAAATTAATACTACTATAAGACAATATTTTAGTTAAATCTAACTACCAGAAGTATACAAACTTAACAAAATAAGCCACCCCATTAAATGTAGCTATGGGTTTATCATACCAATACTAACCACTAAGTAATTAAACCGTGGTCCATGTGACAAACATAATCAAGTAGGGTATCTCGATGTGCTTTGTCTTGGAATGATACACTGGGTTCTTCATACTAATGAGCTTCTTCTCATAACAATCTCTTATAAAATGGTGGCGTATCTCGATGTGCTTTGTCTTGGAATGATACACTGGGTTCTTTATAATGTAGATTGTGCTTTCATTATCAATGTGGATTTTGGTATTCAGGAAATTAAAACCATAGTCCAGCAGTTAATTTTGAACCCACAATACTTATCCACAGCAATTTGCGGCAGCTACATATTCAGCTTCAGTTGTAGAAGTAGCCACTATGGTCCTGTTTACTTTTCTTTCTTGCCATGAGATAAGTCTTTGTCCAAGAAATTGACAACCACCTGTTGTGGATTTCCTGTCAAGGTTGGACCCACCATAATCACTATCAGAGAATGCTTCCAGGTCAAAAGGTGATTCTCTAGGATACCATAAGCCCAAATTTGGTTTGCCCTTAAGGTACTTAAAGATTCTCTTCACAGCATTGAGATGTGAAGTCTTGGGAGTGACCTGAAAACGAGAACAAACACATACTGCAAACATTATATCAGGCCTAGAGGCAGTTAAATACATGAGGGAACCTATCATGGATCTGTATAAGTGTACATCCACATCAACAGCTTCCTCATCTTTTGTCAATGCCACTTTGGTCTCCATGGGGGTTATTGCAGTTTTCACATTTACAAGATCAAATTTCTTGAGTATCTCAGCTACATACTTGTCCTGAGATATGAAGATTGACCTATTCCTATTCCTGCCTTGTTTTGTTTGACTTGTATCCTAAGAAAAATGTGAGTTCACCCATAGAACTCATCTGAAATCTGCTTTTTTTTCATCAAGGCTTCAAACTCATCACACCAAGACTTTTTGGTAGATCCAAAAATGATATCATCAACATACACTTGAACCAGCATGATATCCTTCTTGTCCCTTTTAATAAATAAAGTCTTGTCAATCGTACCCCTCTTGTATCCATGCTTCTCTAAGAATGTTGATAGAGTAGCATACCAAGCTCTAGGAGCTTGATGCAGTCCATACAAAGCTTTGACTACCTTATAAACCTTCTTAGGGTGATCAGGATCAACAAAGCCAGGAGGTTGTGAGACATAAACCTCTTCATCTATAGTGCCATACAGAAAGGCACTTTTTACATCCATTTGGTATACTATGAACCCCATAAATGAGGCAAAGGCTAAAAATAACCTGATAGCTTCTATTCTTGCCACAGGAGCAAAAACCTCATCATAGTCAATACCTTCTTCCTGCGTGTACCCTTGGGCCACCAATCTTGCCTTATTTCTAACAACCACTCCTCTTTCATCTCTTTTATTTCTGTAGACCCATTTTGTACCAATTACCTTCATTCCGTGAGGTAGATCTACAAGAACCCATACCTGTTGCAGCTTAAACTGTAACAACTCCTCTTGCATGGCTTGAACCCAACTGTCATCTTGTAAAGCTTTAGAAATATTTTTAGGTTCTTCCTGAGATAGAAAACAGGCAAACAAACAATGATGTTAATCTTTGTGATTATTTCTTTGCTGTTTTTGAATATAGCTGAAAAGTGCATGAGATCCTGATTTTTGTGCCTTTGCTCTTAGTTTTGCACAACTACTTAGGATCACGCAAGTATTGACTTTTCCGGTGAATATTGTGAATCCTAAGAGTAGGAGTAGGACTGACTTTGATTTCTGTTGGTAAGCTGTTGAAGTCAGTTATCACACCCTCTTCATCATAAGATGCCTCATCAAAAATTCCTGTCTCAGACTTGTGAAAGATTTCGAGCTCTGGCATAGGTGAATCATCAGGATCAAGCCTACCAGTAATACTGGCTCAACTCCTAAATATAATTGAAGAGTACTGGTAGAGTTGTTTTCATATACTGTCCCTAAATCTTTAGAGCAATATCTTCCAACTCTCTTCTAAAAGCTATAATCTTAGGATTATCTTCTGAAGTGTCAGTAGAAGAAACCATACTTTTTTTTGAGGTTCTGTCAAGAACTCCTCTTTCTTGAATTTGTGGAAGACGTCCTGATCAAACTTTCCTATCAGTATTCTGTTATAGCTGAAGGACCACACAATAATCTCTAACAAGCTCATCTTTTTCCTCAGAAGCATTTGAATTTGGTGGATAGTGAAGTACCTACACTGTTTAGTTACTCCGAAGAGGGACCTCATGTGGGATAGTTAGATCTCCAAAGATAAGGAATATAGTTCATAAGAATCAGATAAGATAGTCACTATCAAATATCCATCTAGTATCCTACTCCTTTAACGTCTGGGTTTATCTTTCCAAGAAAATAACACAACAAAATCTGTACAATCATTAGTAATTTAACACAAGGAAAAACTTAGCATGATTAATTCTTTTTACAGGGAAAGTATAGGTCTTTAGGGGGGGGGGGGGGGGGGGGGGGGGGGAGGGTAAGATCCATATGCAAGGTGTGTAATGGATCAGTGATTAATCTTTCTAATTTGGCCTTGCAAGAGGCCCTGTGTTGTTTACATTTATGGCAGGCAACACATGTATGGGTCATAGTTCTGAAACCTGGGAAGTAGACCTCTTACAATGATTCACCTACACAAGTTGTATAGTTATTTAAAATTGGATATGACCTAACCTATCAGTGCAACAATTTAGATACATCAGATGTGCTTTAGAAATCACAACAGTCAAAACCTTTTGCAGGAGTAGGTGTCTTCTATCAAAACTTGTACAAATTGTGATGTCTAGGGACCTTTAAAAGTATCTAATTTTCACTCTCAGGCATCTTAAAAGTCAAAAGACACAACAAGTACATTCAGTATTCAGTCAAAAGAAGAACCTTGTGGCTGCATATTCCACCACATTTATGAAATTGAGAAAAGGTTAAAAAAGCGCCTAGTGTTTTATACAAAAGACACAATATCAAAATCTAAATTACCAAGCAGCTTATTTATCCTTTACCAGAAATGTAGCCTTTGCTGAGCGACCAAAGGTAACAAAATCCCCCATTGAATTGCCTTCAAAAGTCCCCGTTGATCCTTGTTACCTGCATTGTGCCATGAGCATTCCACTAACAAATAAAACCTCTATCTAACATTGGTTCATCAGTGATGATCCTTGCACATGAAAAGAGAAATTAGTTTCATCTAAGAGGACCCCTGGCCTTTACAGCTTGTGTCGCTATGTGACCTTTAGCATTCACAGTTTTCATAAAAAGTTGGTCCACTGATACAAAGTTGGAGATTGGTTTAGAGTTCTCTAATATAACCTAACCAGCTGAGGTCTTAACATCAGATCCTCAATTTTTCAATTTTCATATTTCAAATTTTAATTTATTTTTTTTTTTTTTTATTTTTATTTCCCTCCTCGACTTTTAATATTATTTTTTATTATTAATCAAATTTTAAATTTTTAATTTCCTTCAATTTTTTGCAAATACAATATTCCTCAAATATAATGTTCAATTATTATTATTTATATTTTTTAATTAAATTGTTCATATTTTTTTTTATATATTTTTTATTATTTTTTATTATAATCAATATATATATTTCCCCCAATTTTTTAATTTTATAAAATTTTTCCCTACCAACTTTTTTTATTGATTTTTATATTACTTTTTGTATTTTTTTTTATTTTTCAATATTTTAATTTTTTTTTTTTATTTTGTGTTTCAATTGTTTTATATTTAATTTTTTTTTATATTTTTTTCAATTTTCAATTTCCATTTTTTTTTCCTCCCCTTTATAACGCATGAAATGAATACAATTGTGTTGTATTTTTTGCAAAGGGTCTTCTTACAGATGAATGTGATTTGGAAAAATGCCTTCTTTGATTAAATTGATTCACCTGTAGTCTTTTAGGACTAAGACTGTTTGATGTCCTGGTAGGTACTGGCTGTCTAGATCTAACAGTATTAACATTAGTATTAACTCTAGGCCTAACAGAATTAATATTTGTCCTACCAGTATTAATATTAGTCCTAACAGAATTAATGTTTGGCCTACCAGTATTAAGTTGTACTGGTCTAGGAACAAATTGATTATGTTAGCCTCAATTTATTGAGTCGAACAAGGAAGCTCGGTCACTCTACAGTGGAGCTTTGGTCTTTAATTAGTTAACGTTGTAATAAAATATTATCGGGAATTGGGCTCGATAGTTAATCTAATATTGTATATGTTTCGGGTTTAATCCCAAACAAAACCCGAGCCCGGGTCCTAGTTAAATATCCCAACTCGTCTTAGGGAAATTATATATATATAGATATTTTCCTAAGAAAATATCTATATCTCACATAATATCTAATTTCTAATCTATCCTTTTCTCTCATCTCTCTCTCTCTTCTCTTTCTCTAAACCATCTCTATCTAACATCTCTTTTCTAGTTTCTTGTTTCGATTTGTGTTTGATTATATGAAGTGAAGTAAATCGGGTTCCTACAATTGGTATCAGTCGCCTCGGGTGGATTTCGTGGTTTTTTTTGTTGTTGTGAGCCTATTGGATTCGGAAGATTTGGTTGTTTCATCATTCGGCATATTTGTTTCTTTTGATATGATTCGGCTCATTCAAAGAGAAAAGCAAGGACGTTTAGTTGGTTAGCATTGTGGTCCAAAAAGTTTTTTTGGTCGTATCAGTTGAGGCAAAAACGTCAAGGGGTTTTACGCTTTTGGTTTTTGTGAAGAACAACCGAACGAGTGGAAAACGTGTAGAACCGAACGAGTGAAACACATTACAACCGAACGAGTGAAACACGTTACAACCGAACGAGGGAAAAAACGTTTGAACCGAGCGAGTGAAATTTACTATAGAACCGAACGAGTTGATTTTTTAGCCACCGAAAGAGTTCATTTTTCTTCGAGGACCGAACGAGTGACAAAAACGCAAGGACCGAACGAGCAAAAATCTCGAGGACCGAACAAGGTAAAAAGTCATTGCGTTTTGGTTAAAAAGTCATTGCGTTTTGGTTAAAGATAGCACTGCGTTTTGTCTAGAAATCTTGTGTGAAGAAAAGGGTTTCAGTAAAACAGCCATAACTTTTGATCCGTAAGTCCGTTTCAGGCCCGTGACCTCTCAAATCGAAGAGAAAAACAAGACGGATTTGTGTTGTGATTATATGAAGTGAAGTGTTAATCGGGTTCCTACAATTGGTATCAGTCGCCTCGGGTGGATTTCGTGGTTTTTTTTGTTATTGTGAGCCTATTGAACTCGACAGATTTGGTTGGTTCATCATTCGGCATATTTGTTTCTTTTGATATGATTCGGCTCATTCAAAGAGAAAAGCAAGGACGTTTAGTTGGTTAGATTTGGGGTCCAAAAAGTTGGTTTTTTTGTCGCATCAGTTGAGGCAAAAACGTCAAGGGGTTATACGCTCTTGGTTTTTGTGAAGAACAACCGAACGAGTGGAAACACGTTACAACCGAACGAGGGACAAAACGTTTGAACCGAACGAGTGAACACACATCAACAACCGAACGAGTTTCATCTTGCGAGGACCGAACGAGTTTCATCTTGAGAGGACCGAACGAGTTTCTTCTTTCGAGGACCGAACGAGTTCATTGTCCATAGAGCCGAACGAGTGAAAACTTCAAGGACCGAACGAGTTCATTTACTATAGAACCGAACGAGTTGATTTTTCAACCACCGAACGAGTTCATTTTTCTTCGAGGACCGAACGAGTGACAAAAACGCAAGGACCGAACAAGCAAAATTTTTTTTGGACCGAACGAGCAAAATTTATTTTGGACCGAACGAGAAAAAAATTCTCGAGGACCGAACAAGTTAAAAAGTCATTGCGTTTTGGTTAAAGATAGCACTGCGTTTTGTCTAGAAATCTTGTGTGAAGAAAAGGGTTTCAGTAAAACAGCCATAACTTTTGATCCGTAAGTCCGTTTCAGGCCCGTGACCTCTCAAATCGAAGAGAAAAACAAGACGGATTTGTGTTGTGATTATATGAAGTGAAGTGTTAATCGGGTTCCTACAATTGGTATCAGTCGCCTCGGGTGGATTTCGTGGTTTTTTTTGTTATTGTGAGCCTATTGAACTCGACAGATTTGGTTGGTTCATCATTCGGCATATTTGTTTCTTTTGATATGATTCGGCTCATTCAAAGAGAAAAGCAAGGACGTTTAGTTGGTTAGATTTGGGGTCCAAAAAGTTGGTTTTTTTTGTCGCATCAGTTGAGGCAAAAACGTCAAGGGGTTATACGCTCTTGGTTTTTGTGAAGAACAACCGAACGAGTGGAAACACGTTACAACCGAACGAGGGACAAAACGTTTGAACCGAACGAGTGAACACACATCAACAACCGAACGAGTTTCATCTTGCGAGGACCGAACGAGTTTCATCTTGAGAGGACCGAACGAGTTTCTTCTTTCGAGGACCGAACGAGTTCATTGTCCATAGAGCCGAACGAGTGAAAACTTCAAGGACCGAACGAGTTCATTTACTATAGAACCGAACGAGTTGATTTTTCAACCACCGAACGAGTTCATTTTTCTTCGAGGACCGAACGAGTGACAAAAACGCAAGGACCGAACAAGCAAAAATTTTTTTGGACCGAACGAGCAAAATTTATTTTGGACCGAACGAGTTTTTTTGTTGTCTCAACCGAACGAGTTCATTTTCGATAGAGCCGAACGAGAAAAAAAAAATCTCGAGGACCGAACAAAAAAATCTTGTGTGAAGAAAAGGGTTTCAGTAAAACAGCCA
>BQNB010119534.1:0-18695 GCA_026074375.1 Tanacetum coccineum
AGATTAGAAATAGTAGTGACCTTAAATACGGGGGTTTACATTTTGGGCTCTTCTTATCAAATATAACCTGCAAATCAAAGACAAAAGCAACTATACCAAGTGTAAAATTCTATGGGAAACAATATACAACCCTTTTAATTATGAATTAAAATCCTAAAAAACAACAATGATAGAATGTATGTACTAATGTAATCGTGGCTCTCTACAAGAGTTGGGAAAATTACAAATTTTGGAAATTAAACAAAAATAAATTTTTAAAAATCTGAAAAACGCAAAAAAAATTATAACTGCAGGCTGGCGACACCGTCAGGAAAAATCCTGACGCCGTCTCCAGGGCCCGTAAAACATTTTCTTTCGTTTTCTTGGAAAATTTTCTACACAAATATCCCATTAGTTATTTCATGTAAAAAATTTCTGCATAGGCCACAAAAACGGTTAGTACAACATATGACTCAAAACAAATAAATGAAACATAAAATGTGAATTAATCTAAAATTATTTATTTTACATGTTTGAAAATGGTTCTTAAAAACCAGATATTTCTTCCCTACACTTATTTTATGCAAAATACCTTTGATTATAATTAAGACGAGGGTAAATATAAAACAAAGCATGATCACATAACAACCAAACACATAAAAACGAATAATAAAGAAATAAAACACATGACACTCCTAAAATGTAAGAAATAAAAAGATTGGGTTTCCTCTTTTCTTTATTTAACGAGTCTTCTAGCTAGACTCGGAGTCATACTTCTAGGAATCATGAAAATGATCCAAGCCGATGATCTCGCATGGATTCTCCTTCTCGGATAATTTCCTAGTTGTGGGAATTGATTGAAAGGTTTTATTAATTTCTCTCCATCGGGATCAATCAATTCAATCTTAATGTGCCATGCACCATCTACTTCTTTTGGTGGCTTGTTCCAATCTATTATCTTCTCTATTAATTCCTCACATATTACCTTTTAGATTGATAGTATAGCTCCTAGGAATTCTACCATCTTTCTAAACACTAAGACATCCTTAAAGGGGTTGAGTTCGGCATCCCTAGCAATTTCCCATTCTTCGGGTAAATGGTAGTCCATAAAGTCTTTCGTAGCATAGTAAGGGGGTTGGGCACCAATACCATCCGTACTAGGTCATGGTTTATACGATTCTCGTTTTCCTAAGGTGGTCCAATAAGGTACATCTTCGTCACCTAGGTTGATTTCTTTAACTCCAAATATTGACCTAGTAACTCCTCCTAGCGCTATCTTGGCTTTCTTATAATCTATTATGGCATTAGCGATTGCTAAAATCCTATTCCTATAAGTAATGGAGTCACAAGGTCTTTTTCCATATTTATGACATAGAAGTCCTCTAAAAGTTTTAACTTTTCTATGTGAACTTCTACATTCTTCACAATGCCTACGGGATAAGACTTAGTTCCATCCGCTAATCTAAAGACATGATCGGTCTCTTCTTATTATCCAATATTAAGCTATTTGAAGAGATATAATGGGATTAAATTCACACAAGATCCTAAATCGGCTAAGGTATCAAAGGCTTGGAGTCTCCAAGTCTACAAGGCAAGGTGAATAATCCAGGATCCTTTATTTTCTTAGGCATTTCGCATTGAACGAACGCAAACCCATTTTTACCTAACTCTAAACTTTCTACATATTTATCCAAAAGTGCATTGTATATTAGAGGATGAGCTAGAACTTTAAGAACCGGTAAGTTAAGATGCAAATCCTTAAATTCATCTTCTAAAGTTTTTCTGGGTTCTTTTGGTTTTGGTGTTCCAATTTTATTGACCGTTAGTGTTTTTGTGGAAACCGTAAGGGGGGGGGGATACATTTTTCTTAAAAAACTTTAAATCTTTTGTATCAATTACCCAATCAAGTTTAACGCAATATGAGAAGTGTCGATAATAGGTTAACAATAGCTAACACACATTCTAACAATATAACCACACCTACAATATTTAGTACAAAGAGGTACACAACCTTAACTAACAATATATACACAACCATTCACACAATCATAAGCACAATGCAAGTATAAAAGTAAAGCGGTAAATGTAAAGAAATAAGTAAAGCGAAAGGTAAAAGAATATGCAAACCGACACGGTGATTTATAGTGGTTCAGTCACGAAGCTCCTCTTCGACCAACTCCACTCCCCGAGTATCTAACTCGCAAGTTACTTCACTAATCAACAAGCTTCCTTTCAGCGGAGAAAACCTTATACCAATGCTTACATTATTTTCCGACACTAAGCTAGATGTCGAGTCCTTCTTTGGGTTCAACCAAACTCGTTATGTATTATGGCCCAACATAACAAACTTTGTGTTTTATGGCCTAAACACATAAACCGCGTCGCTTACATTATTTTTTGACACTAAGGTAGATGTCGAGCCTTAATTTTAGCTAGAACCAATCTACCACTTCACCAATGTATTTTAAGGCCTAAAATACTAACCAACCCACAATCAACCCATTCAAATATATACATCATTTGGATCTACACACTACTAAATATTGGAAAACATAGACTCGATCTATATGTAACAAATGGACTAACTAGACTACATAACTTCGGATCTTGAAGATGATCGAAATTCTTCTCTTGCACTTGAGGAAAGAAGGAAAGGATAGAAGATTGGATCACATTTAAACAAGATCTAAACAATGTTAGTGATCAAAAGATTTTAGTGAGAGAAAGAAGATTTTTAGAGAAAGAAAGACTACAGAAAAATTCATGCAAATAGGTGAGTTTTTCTGTCAGAAATAATGCAGTATTTATAGATAGGATTTCTAACGGCTAGCTGACGGCGGTCCTGGTGGTCCCAGATATATCTGGGGGCCGCCAGGCCTATAAGGGGGCCGCCACTAGACTACGCTTTTGTTTTTGTCCTTTTGTGGGGAATGTTGTATCTGGTATAGAAGCTTTCATTTCGGGGGAAAAACCAAATTCAAATTTAATATTTGTATAGTATAGTTTTTTTTTCTTGTATTTTTAAAGGATTGAGTTGGTTTTGGGGTGTTTTTAATATTACATTTGAGTGGGTATAGGGTTGGGTTGATGTTTTTAATTGGTTGCTGGTTTATTTTATTCTTGATTGTTAAGTAGTGGGTTTGGTATTTCCTTATGGATGTGGGTGTCGGTGTTGTCATTGTCTTATCTTGATGCTTTGAGCGAGTCGGAGGTGTGGTTGGGGTGATGTTGTGATGGGTGGTGGGTGGGTGGACAGCAGGTTAAGGGGATGATCGGGGTAGGGTCGGGTGGTATTGGACTATGGGGGGGGATGACATCCACACGTATTACAAGTCACATGTTTGTCATCACCAAAACATAAAGAGATCGTATAGATTAAATATCATAATATTTTCACTAACAATCTCCCCTTTTTTGATGATTACAAACTATGTAAACTATAACACATAGTAAAGTTTAAAAGTTACTCGTTTACACTTTTTCTTCCCTTTTTGTGGAAGCAAAAAGGTATAATATGGATTATGGTTGGAGCATATAGGTTGGAGGTTTGAGAAGAAGACATGAGAAGAGGGTACGTGCTCTGAGTATTTAGGTTTGAGGTATGAGGAGAAGATATGAGAAATAAAGGTAAAGGTGATTGTGTGTTCCTTGGATAGTTTATAAAAGGTCATGAGAGATGAGAAGTAGGCAAGAGAGGAAGGTAGGTACTTTGAGTGTATAGGATGAAGGAATGAGGAAAAGGTAGGTGATCCAAGTATATTGGTTGGAGGAATGAAAAGACAGCATGAGAAATAAGGTTGAGGTGGTTTTGTGTTTCTTAGATAATGTAGACGAGGTAATGAGAAATGCGAAAAAAGCTTGAAAGGAAGGTAGGTACTTAGAAGAAGGCATGAAAAGAAGGTAGGTACTTTAAGTATATAAGTTGAGGGTGATTTTGAAGTGGAGGAGGTGAAGTATTTGGAGTATGAATGAGCCCTTCATTGTATTTTACAATCATCAATCCTATCTTCCTATAAAGGTAAGCTTGCATCATCCTAGTGAAGTCTTCTATCATCACGGTTTAACCAACTCCATGCTATTTACCCACATATCTCCTAGCTCCCCTTGCTCATTTCATCCCCATGATAATGACAAACCTTGCAAAGTGACTCTAGCGGATCCATAGATCAAATAAATTACCATCAAAACTCAAGACATTCGATGAATGCAATTTAAATGAGTAGGACACTTGTAGGTGCCCCCTAGGTGTAAGCTCCCTTTTGTTTGGGGCACCAAGGAATCAAGATATAGATGTGTGCTATAAAACAAAGTTAGTAGACAAGTGCACACACACACATATACACACACACAATATATATATATATATATATATATATATATATATATATATATATATAAAAAAAAAAAATAAAAAAAAAAAAAGAGAAAAGAAAAGAAAAAAAAAATAAAAAAAAAAAAAAAAAAAAAAATTAAAAAAAAAAAAAAAAAAAAAAAAAAAAAAAAAAATAAAAATAAAAAAAAAAAAAAAAATAAAAAAAAAAAAAAACAAAAAAAAAAAGATAAAAAAAAAAAAAAAAACAAAGAGAAAAGAGTAAAAAAAAAAAAAAAAAAAAACATAAGAAAAAAATAAAAAAAAGAAATATAAAAAAAAAAAAAAAAAATAAAAAAGGGATTAAGGATGATTGCTAAGGAAAAACCAATTTGCAGAAAACCCAGAAAACTCTAGAAGAAGCAAACAGAATGCCGGCTAAAAAAAAAAAACAAACAGATGCCCTAAAGTTTTCATACTAAAAATTGATTTTTTCAGGAAAATATGGCACGAAATAATGTCCTGTAAAAAACTCAAAAAACCAAACAGATGCCCAAATTTTTTCAGGCTGTATAAATTTTTTTTAGGCATATTTTAGTTTTTTAGGGCATCTGTTTGTTTTTTTTTGTGTTTTTAACAGAGAGTAAATCGAGGGCCATTTTTTGCCTTGAAAAAACAATTTTATAGCACTGAAAGAATTAGGGCATCTGTTTGTTTTTTTAGGGCAATTTGTTTGTTTTTCTGGTTTCCACCGAATTAAGATTTCTCATGATCCCATCACTAAATATAATATATATATGAAATATATATATATATAAAATATATATATATATATATATATATATATATAGCAAGATATTAGCGGGAAACTAGACATGCAATTTTAGGTGCTATTATTCTAAAGTATGACAGTTTAAAAGGGATTTAGAAACCTAGACACATGCAATCAATAATATAAATAATGAAATAAAAAGAATCGATACATATGTTTAAAGACTAAGATTCGACCGACTTTTGATAAATGAGAGGAGGTTTTGTTTATTGGGTGACACATAAATATTATGAGGATGACTTTTTAAAGGGAAACGAATGACACTTAATATCTTGGTGTGATATGCCAAAATATTTACTTTAAAAGGATAAAAAGAATGATAAGACGAGGATGGAGATGATATGCTCTTGGATGAGAATGAAAAAGATTTCATAAAGCTAAAAAGAGAGGAAAGATGAGTGAGACTCAAGAAGGAAGGTGTTGGCAGGTGGTTGTCAGAAATGATTGATATATCATTTGCACTAATAATTAATGTGCAAGTGATCCTATCGAGACAAAGGGAGATGATTGGGAATTTAAAATTTTGTTTGGTGTTTTGTTGGTTGACTGTGTTGAGGAACAAAGGTGGGTATGTGAAATGAGGTGGTGGTTCTTTCAAGGTGGAAGAATAATGAGAGACTAAACAATATGGTGACTCAATAACACTTGAAGATTGAATATCTTCTTTATGTTCTTCACTTTCTGGAAAGTGGAAAGTTTAACGAAGGAGTGACATTTGCATTTGGAAAAATACTTAAATATTTCAGATGAAATAATTAAGTTAGGAGAGATATAGGAGAAATTTTAATAGTAATAAGACTATTAAAAGAGAAGAAACGTTTAGACGTAAAAGGAAACGTTAGAGGAGATAAGACTTATTAGAAGTAAAAAAGGGACGTTTAGAAGGGAGAAGAAACGTCAAAAGTAAAAAGACTATTAGAAAGAGATGACTATTAAGAAAGAGAGGAATCGTTTAGAAGTGAAAAGACCATTGGAGGTGAGAAAATAGGTTTACGAGAAGTAAGGACCAAGATGTGAGGATTATGAGGATTGTAAATATGACGATTGTAAGGATTGTGTTTGAAAATGAGACACATTTCATAATGAAATTCATTTGACTATTAACAACATAAGATATGATGCTTATGATTGTTAGAATATAAGGATGACCCATTGATTTATAGAAGGAAGTGTTGGGTTAAAAAAATTAAATTCTATTACAAGCTGCTGCCGACGGTCCCAAATATATCTTGGGGCGGCCATAATAGGTCTGGGGGCCATCGGACCGCCAACAGGAGAGGAGTTAAGGACTTGACGAATTTTGTGAGAGGAGTGACATTTTAATTTGTATTTTGCCAATTCATAATGCTTAAAATACTTCAGACAAAGTAATTAAGTTGTCATGACAAGGAATGGAACACAGACAAGAATCCAAACTAGAAGAAAAGAAAAGAATGATTTATGGAATGTGTTCCATCATTCCTAAACCTTGATGAATATAATTTAACGATTCACGCTTGAGGGGTAAAGAAAGAATGTCAGTGATGTTATCTTCAGACGTAACCTTTTTGATGGAGATGTTTCCTTTTGGACTTTGTCCCGAAGGAAATGGTGACGTATATTCGGTGTGTTTCGTACGCGAAAATAATAATAATAATAATAATAATAATAATAATAATAATAATAATAATAAAGAAAAAAACAAATAAAGATAGAGGCGACGAGCTTGACAATGTCAAGACGGATGGTGGTTAACGTACGATAAACTACACTCATAATGTTATGTAGCTTTTCTCGAGCATTGCAAATGTTAATAGAACAATCACATGACGAGGTATAGGGTTGTCTTAAAGGTGGTAGCAGAGATAGTGGAGGAAAGATATTATCCATATTTATGGTTTTAGAGGCGTGGTTGAGTGAGAAGGATGAGGTGTGATCGAAAGACGAAGAGTGTTTTCGTTAAAGAGAGAGAGTGTTTTCATCGAAGAGACAGAATGTTTTCATCGAAGAGAAAGGAATATTTTTGTCTAAGAAAAAGAATGTTTCGTCGAAGAAAAAGAATGTTTCGTCAAAGAGAAAGAATTTTTCATCGAAGAGAAAGAATGTTTTCGTCGAAGAGAAAAGAATATTTTCGTCGAAGAGAAAAGGAGAGCGTTTTAACTTATATTGTTAAAAGACTTGAATAGGGATTTTCGGATATGACCTTTAACGTTTGCGATCGCAAGTTAAAGATACTTGAATATTTTGGATGAAATATTTAAGTTGTCAAACCAACTTAGAGGAGCATTAGATTTGTATATAACCTTTTCTTGACGAAAGAGTGGATGATTGGGAAGAAAGTGAGATGATGATCAAAGGAGTGTGTGAGTGAAGAATCTAAGAGATTTAATACCATTTTGTGACTCTTTTGACTTTTTAGATTTATGACACGGACGCGGAGAAAAATATTCTAGTGTCAGAAAATATATACCGAGATGCATAAGATATATAAATATAAGCATGCAATTTTATCTAAGCATGCATCAACACAATAATCAACAAGATTAATGTGTAAGACTGTATGACATTTAAATATGAATTGTCATACATTGAACTAACATAGTATAGGTGCACAATTAACACGTAAGTCATGTAAAATGACGCATACAAAAAGTGATAATTTTAAATGCAATCATCATGTAAAACATATTAGCATTTAGCACTTAGAAGCATGTGTTATATAAATAAACTAAGAGATATCTCAATTGTTAGAAAAAGGCAAACGCTTTTACAACAGACATGCATTTAATAGCTAAGCAAATAAACGTTGAACATTAAGATAAACATGAAAGCATATAATTGCATTACATGGGAGCACGTTATCATCTTGAAACATCAAGCCTAATACTTGAGAGCAAGTAAGTGGGTAATTGACTAAGGAGAAACCTAATTTCTACTTTTTTAGTGTGCACTCCTAATGAGATACAAAGTCCATCAATGTAGACTATCATTAGGCATTTTTAGGAGGAGTCATTTAGTCAAATTAGAGAATAAATATAAGACTATCACTAGAGGTGCTCAATTCAGGCTAAACACGAATATTTTTACAGGTTATACCACGAACCCAACTTCATTCTTGGAAGCAATTCAACCGTTAGTTTAAATTAAATTTCTAGTGCAATAGATTCTCTAGTAGTCATTCTCATGTTAGACAAAATATAATTCCTATATTTTGCCTAATCTAGTTAGTAAAAGATAAACCTTGTATTCTCTTATCACTCAGGGCCTAATATGACTTAACTAACATGCTTTAATTCTAGTTCACATAATCCTAATCAAGATGTGTGGAATTCTATGGTTAAATGAGAGAGAAAGCAAGTTGTTGTAATTTTAAGAGATAATGAATCATCTAGAACCTAGGAGTATGCTTAAGGGTGACAATGCGTAATGTACTATGTTGAGAGTGTTTAAAGAATGCACCTTTACATGTCTTTTAAGCAAGAGATTCAATTAAGGTTACTTACCTCAATGGATCTTATGAATGTTTCTTTGTAGAAATAATGATGATTTATCAAAGGTTAGTTACATGTATGTTAGACTTTTGAGTAAGAGATTCACAAGAAGAAGATGTTTTAAATCAAATGCCATAGGGCGGATTTACCTAAACCGAAGATGAATCTAAGACGAAGGATACATCGATCTGTGGCATGCCAAATTTGGGCAATGATCATTTTCCCACTATTTTAGAGATGGTGTTGAAATTGGGTTATTAGGAGAAGCTTATATAAGTTATAAGGGTTCTTGGTTTGAGATTTTAGAATTGACATCAATACTTGCTTATCAAGTTGGAGTACTTATAAGTTTCCCGATAGAAATTCACAAGTCTGCAATCCTACTTAGAGTGTGTTAAGTTTATCATGTATAATTTGACCATAGCTAATAACACAACATTTGAACACTTTAGACTCAATGAAACATTTTCATTACAGGTGTGATTTGTAATTCGATGTCTAATCTTGTTGTCTTGTAATCGACTTTATGATTTCATGTAATAACCGAGGATGGTTAAACATGTAGGCATGAAAAAATATCTATGGTCATTTGATTGATATTTCTGTGATCTAGATAAATCCTAGTCTCGATTTCATGTGCGTATTCTAATTTTATAATTAGATTGAATGATGAGATTGATTATCATTTAAATAATAATCATCTTTATATTCAAAATCCTCTTATGATTACTTATTGAAAGAAGGCACAAAAATGGTTTGTGGAATATGTTCAATTATTTCTAGTCCTAACCTTAGATGGTTAAAGGGTTCTCATATGGTGACTAAGAAATAGTATGCTTATTTAGTAAAGTAAGAGAAAATTTTGATGAGAAGAGAATTTGAGTTTTGAGTTGTGTTTTTGAATTGTTTGAACAAAGTTACATATGTTGTATGTTTGCTCATGTTTGGCTTTTCGAAAATGACGACTTTACCAAATGCATTGCAAGGTAAATTACTTGAATATTTTGGATAAAATATTCAAGTCGTCAATCCTACTTCATTGTGTATTTTATGTATATATTTGCCAAACATTTGAAATATAACTATTGGACAAGTAGACTCAATATGACATCATTTACATAAGTGTGAGTTATGATCCGATGCATATTCTTATCGTCTTGGAAAATGATGTCGTTATTTTCATATCAATCGAGTGTGATTGAGTATGTAGGTTTAAGATAATATCTCTTGTTACATTTTGATATAATCTTAAAGCTAGACAAATAAGAATCATATTTCTTGTCCATACTCAAAAACTTGTCAATTAGATTCGATAATAATATCAATCATAATTTGAATAATGAATCGATATATATTCGAAATCTTTCTTGACCTTCACGAACACTCTTTTTAAAAGAAAATAAATAAAGATTTTTATAGTGTGTTCCATTAATCCTAAGACTAGTTGTAAGGTAAGGATGAATGATGACAAGTTAATTTCTTATTTCAAGATTGTCATATATTTTGCTTGTGCAAAAAAACTATTTGTTGATATGTATAGTATGCATAGTTTTTGGCATTTTATGTGTATATAAATGATTTTCCTAACCATTTTTATACAACACACATCTTTTGTAAAATACTATACATTTATAAGAAGAATATAATTATGTGTGTGTATTAGAACAATGCAAGAACAAGCAAAGTTTCAAAATACATTTTTTACTTAATTAACAATGTATTAATACAATCTTTTATTTTGTTTAACCAAACCAACGTCAAACAACATAAGATGATGAAAAGATTTAGACATTTTGTTGGAAGAGAGTTAATGTGTTGGAAATATTTTAGTGGCGGGTTTTAACATATGATCTTAGGACATTATTTTTCCACATACTTGACAAACTATTGAACTCTCATTCCTAAATGGGATACTACACTCAAAATGATCTACAAGATGTTTATGTAACACTTGTAAATATAGTGATCTATGCCTATATGCAATGCACAAACAATTTTGCAACTTAACGCAAGAAATCTGGCGTAATTCCTATTAGGCATAGTCCGGAAAACGGTTTTTAGATAGATAGGTTACTAAACTATCAACTTTTGTTCGCCTAAGTTACTAAACTTTTTTTTGTTCATTTGGGTTACTAGACTATCGAAGTTTAACTTTAAGGTTACCAAACAACAAAAGTGTGTTCATTCAGGTTACCTCGAATACTGGCAACCGGTATAGTGTGTTTTGACCTTCTCCACGTCAGCTTTTTGTAGGCCCAGTTATCCAACTCATAAACTTATTAGGTTATTTGACAAGTATGTTACTCAACTTTGCGAATTTGTTCGTTTAAGTTACTAAAGTTGGTTGTTTTGTTTCATGAAAAATTACCTCTAGAAAATACATGTTTTTATACACGTTTTTATCCATGTTTTTATATGCATTTTTATACGCACATTTTTATACACGCTTTTATACACACATTTTATACACGTTTTTATACACACATTTTTTACACGTTTTTATGCACACAATTATATATATACATACATATATATATATATATATATATATATATACATATATATATACATAATATACATATATATATATATTATTTTATTTTCTATTATATATACGGACACACACATACACATACACACACACCTAATTTATTTTTATATATTTATATATATATTATATAATAAATATATATATATATTATTTTAATTTTATATAATATTATATATTTATATTCTTATATATATATATAATATTATAATATATATTTTACATAGTTTATATGCCACACTGGTTTTTTTCATTTTTTAAAAAATTGTGTTATTACAACATGTGTATAGAATGTGTGTTATAAAAAAGTATTGTATTAAAATCCGTTTTGTATAAATAAATATTTGTATTTAAAAACGTATGTATAAAAATGTGTTTTAAAAATATGTGTATAAAACATCATGTTATAAAATGTATTATATAAAAACGCGTGTATTAAAACCTTTGTTATAATTTGTGTGTATATAAAAACGTGTGTGTATAAAATGTGTATAAAAAAATATGAGTTATAAAACCGTGTTATATAAAGATGTGTGTCTAAAAAAAGTGTGTTAAAAAACGTGTTTATAAAACCGTGTATGAAAATGTATGTATAAAAATGTGTGTATAAAACTGTTGACAATGATGAATTGAGAGGAAAACACAAAGTGAAAGTGATTTTATTTGAAACTAAAATGAAGGAAAAAATTAGTTTAGGTATTTTTACAAGAATTGAGCGGGAAAGAAAAAACCTAACTATCACTAACTCTCCTCTTAATGTTCAACATAAACCCCTAAACTTTCTATTGTTACAATTTTGGTCCATGTAGTTTCTGCAATGCTTCTCTTACAAAAACTGCGTATAAAACTGTGTGTGTAAAAATGTGTACTAGAATGTGTGTTTAAAAACGTGTGTATAAAAATATATGTATAAAAAGATGTGTATAAAACCGTGTATAAAATGTGTGTATAAAAAATGTGTGTAATGCAAAAAAGTGTTTTTTATACTAAATGTGTTTATAAACATTGCCCAATGATATAAAAATATGTATAAAAACGTGTGTTAAAATTCGCAAAGTTTTAGTAAACTAAGTTATGGTGAACAAGATTCGCAAGTTCAAGTAACTTATTTTTTATAAAAGTTAAATGCCACGTTGACAATGTAACCAGGGATTAACACTTAGCAAAGCGTCACCCATATTCGATACAATTTAATACGGGGTTTTGGATAGTATAGTAGTAAACCCAAATGAACAAAAAAAAGTTTGTAACATAGGGGAACAAAATTGATAGTTTTGGTAAACATGTGGTATCTAAAAAAACCTTCGGGAAAGGGAAAAAGGAAAAATAGTTAACCTATATATACAAATAGCATTCCTGGCACATGTGTTTAGAGATATAATTAGCTCAATTAAAAATAGTAATGATTACTTATTAATATCTATTAACTAAGTTGAAACTAAAGTAAACACACATAATCATCTAGCATACACATAAGGATATTTGTAGTTGTTTTGTGTATTAGATATAACGATGTATACTTAGTTTGATTTGATTTGAAAATAAAATAGTTCCTCCTCATTTCAAAAATTAATTAAGATCAATATTTTAAAAGGACAAATACACTATATTTCAAAGATACATCAACTAGAAATGCCCGACACAAAGGAAAATGTAAATCACAAGTTTTACGTTAAAAGAAACTTAAATTTTTGACCACTATGTAGTATTTTGCATTTCTGACTTATTTAAGTTAATAATTAAGTCTTGGAAGTGCCTCTAAAAGAAAGTAGACTCAATTATCTTTGAAATGGCGAGTGACATGACTTCTACGGACTTACGGTTGATTTTATATGATTTTTTGAAGTTTGCCAAATTCTGACGAAACAGACAGACGGCCCCCGGAAAGGTGACTGCCCCGAGATATATATAGGGGTTGCCCTAACATTTTTGGGACCGCCACCAGTGACCCAAAAACAAGTTTTTTCTATTTAAAATTATTTAGTGACTTAACTGTAGAACATAGGACTTTAAAAAGTTGTTCCAACATATAAATTTCGTATTTTAGACATCATTTCTACTTTTACGACTTAGAAAACATAAGTTGACACTTCCAAGTTCATTTGAGAAAATTTTCTTCTTATGATACGTTTACAAAGTATATTTTAATGACAAAACTAGTACGTAATCAAAAACAAAAAACACTTTCTTATTTAATCACACTTCTATGGGTAATTTGGATTACTTGGATCGTACTTTTTTTATAATTTCATTTGTTTTGAAATGGTAGAGCGAACGTGGCTCTTGTACCAATTGTAGAAAACCGTTAGAGGATGGGGGGGGTGTTATATGTTTCCTTAAGATCTTTAAATATTTTTTATCAATTTTCCCGATAGTTTTAACGCAAATATGAGAGGAGTATCTGTATGTCGATAATAGTTTAACAATAGTAAACACATATTTTCTAACAAATATAAACACACATACAATATTTAGTACAAAGGGAGTACACACCTTAACTATCAATACTATACACAACTATTAAAACATAAGAAGTACTCAATTGCAATTATTAAAGTACAGCTGTAATGGAAAGAATATAAGTAAAGAAAAGGATAAAGAATATGCTAACAGTCACGGTGTGGTATTTTTTAGTGTCATTGTCGACAAAGCTCTTCTTCGCCCTACTCTACTCCCCGAGTATCCAACTCGAGAGTTACTTTACTAATCAACAAGCTCCCTTTCGGTGGAGATAACCATATACCGATGCTTACATTATTTTCCGACACTAAGCTTAGATGTGAGTACTTCTTCGCGGGGTACAACCAAAATCATGTTATGTTTTATGGTTTGCCCAATCATTATAAAAAAATCTTGTGTTTTATGGACTAAACACAGATTTTAAACCACGTCTGCTTACATTTTTTATTGACAAAAGCTAGATGTCGGAGGTCCCTAGTCCTAATCTTAGCTAGAACCAATCTACCACTTCACAATGTAATTTTAAGGGCCTAAAAAAATTATTTCCAACCACAATCAACCATCCAAATTATATACATCATTTGGATCTATATCACTACGTGTTTTGGTATACATGGACTCGATCTATATGTTACAAATATTACAATATGGAACTAACTAGATTCATAAACTTCGGGATTCTTGAGAGATCGATGTTCTTCTCTTGGACTTGAGGAAAGAAGGAAAGGATAGAAGATTAGATCACATTTAAATAAGATCTAAACAATGTTAGTGATCAAGATATTTTAGTGAGAGAAAGAAGATTTTTAGAGAGAAGACTACTAAAAAATTCATGCAAAGAAGTGTGTTTTTCTATTAGAAATAGTACAGTATTTATAGACAGGATTTCCAACGGCTAGCTGGCAGTGGTCCTGGCGGTCTAAGATATATTTGGGGGCCACAAGACCTATAAGGGGGCCGCCACTAGACTACGCTCTTGTTTTTGTCTTTTTGTGGGGAATGTTGTATCTGGTATAAAAGCTTCCATTTTGTGGGGAAAACCAGATTCAAAATTTATTATTTAAATAAAACACTTTCTTTTTTTAAAAAGTATTTTGTATTATAATTTGTTTTGTTAAAATACTTTTGTGAAAATGTAATGGTTAAGAAAAAATATTTTCTTGATCACTAATCATGCTTAATGATTTGTTTGTACATACCTTATGTGATTTACGTCGTGTGTAGACCAATGTCCGTCTTGATGCATACTTGAGACGTTAAGAGATGTTGATGCATGTATGCATTGTTGATTTGTGATTACGAGTAACTTGCGCACTTTACATTACATATTACAAGTTACATGTTTGTCATCACCAAAACATAAAGAGATCGTATAGATTAAATATCATAATATTCGCACTAACAGTTTTAGCTTATGGTTGGTCTTTTTGAAAATCATTTGTTGGTTTAAAACACGTTTTGATAGCATTGACCGAATTGAGGAGATAGAGCTTTAGGGATCTTACATTAGGTAAGAATGAGCAAACGAAACCGAAGAGGAGGAGTTAACATTTAATTTTGGGTTTTTAATCGTATCACTTGGGAGTGTTCCTGTCATTCGATCATTGATGGCCTTCAAGAATGTGTCAATTTTATTGGTCATCTCGCTTTGTTGTTGTTTGAAATCGGCTTCAAACTTAGACAATCTAGTGTCTTGAGATGCCATAAAGTTAGACACCAATCCTTCGAGATTTGATTGATTATTAAAATTTTAAGGATTGTTGTTGAAGGGGCAATTCGGGAATGAACCGTTGGGTTGAAAATGATTAGGTGGGTTTTAAAAAATATTTTGAGAATTTTAAGGTTGCCTCCACCTAAGAGTTTAGGCGACTTTTCCATGATGGATTATTTGTGTCACCAAGATTATTTCGCTTGGGTTTGAAATTGAACCACTTTTCTCCCGCTTTGTCGATACGCGAGGATGCATAATCAACAAAAGCTTGCTCGAGATTTTCCATGCAATATTAAGTGTCGTGGGGACCACTACAAATCTCAAATGAAGAAGCGAGTTTGTTCACTTGGACAAATAATTTAGGAGCAAGATGAGCTTCCATCAAGTTTTAGACTTGATTTTTTAGCTCAATGAGACGACAGTCGGATGCATTTGGGACATCTTAAGGGAACGAGCTTTCCTTGAATGGTTTAGCGAAGTCTCTTGGGTAATTCTAACTATTGTTGTCATAGAGGGCGAGGTCCTCTATAAGCGCCCATGATTCTTTGGCGTATTTTTCATGTAGCTTACCACCGTCCGATTGATTGATGGTTCGCCTTGTGGCGGGATTGGCATGGTCATAAAAGATTTAGACTTGAAGCCAAAGATTAGTGCCATGATGAGGGACTTTTGAAGTAAGTCCTCGAAATGAGTCGATGCCTTAGAAAGAGATTCACCTTGATGTTGTTGGAACATCAAAATGTCATTTCGAAGTTTGTCGTTCTTCTCGGTGGAAAGAATTAAACAAGGAAACGGGTAGTGAGATCCTCCCAAGTGGAGATAGATCCCGCAGGAAGACGTTCAAGCCAATTGCTAGCTCGATCGCGAAGATAAAATTGAAATAAATGCAGTCGCGTTCTTTCCCTATTTTCAACATTAAGGTCAAGAGAGTCTACAATTTTTAGAAAATCCTTAAGGTGTTTCTTTGATTCATCGAACCAAAGCCCGTGGAATGAATATCTGTTTTGCACAAATCAGATGGTGTCGGATCGTAGAGGCACCACATTGTAACCATTAGGGAGCTCAATGGTGTTTAGATAGCCCTCGTAGCTAGGTCGGGAATAATCTCCTAAAGTATGAAAAGGATTTCCGTTTTCCATAGTGGCCAACGAAAAAGAAGGTTTTACAAAACAAAAGGAACGAAGAAAAAGATAGACTAAGAGAAAGATAATAAAAAGAAAATAAAAAATTCTCCTTTGATAGGAATCTAGTGAGTAGACCTAAGCTAGATAGAATTTGAAACCTAGACTGTTTCCTGGCAGCGACGCCAAAAACTTGTTGTGCGTGGATTGCAAACCGAAGTTTTACAATCCCCTAGGCAGTGTACCTAATCGTTGTAGTGTAGTATAGGCAAGACACGGGGGATTGATCGTTCTATAGGGGAATAGTTTGTGTAGGTTCGAATCGAATGTCACTAAGGTCTAAGGATTAAGGGAAGACTATTTCTCATATTTTTTATGTCTTTTATTAGAAAGCAAGTAAAATCTTGGGTTTTGAAGGGGGTTTGTTTTAAATTAATTAAACTACTAATCTACCTCTAATCTAATCTAAACATGTGGAAACTCAAATAGGTAAACAAACATGCTCACTTAATCATGCACTACTCCTTAGATGCTTTTCCTAATGCTATTGCCTGTCACCCTTGCGATGTAATGTGTAAGTATTTTTTAATTCATAAGCGACTTGCACAAACCCGCTATCTATGTAATAACCGAATATGACAAAACACAAGTAAAGTAGTATAAATAGTATTACAAGGCTCCTAAGGGTATATTACCTGCAATAAAGATACTTAAAAGGTTATCAACCCCTTGAAAACAAGGTATTATGAAGACTGTTGCAAAGGTATCCTTTCTACACAATCACGTTTCCCTAGACATCTTCGCGTTCAATAGAAGCTAGTTTTCTAGAGCCTAACGTACACACCATCAACAAGAAGCAATAGTAAAAGGAATTACACAATAAGTTTCATGCAATCATAAGCAAACACTAATAAATTTAGCCTAACATGTTAATTGAAAGCGAAGAACACTTAATGAAACAATACATAGACATATTGAAAGATTAACGGGATAAAAGAACTTTATTTTAATAAAACATAGAGTAATGATGAATACAATAGGGTTATAAAAGCCTAAAAACGTCTGCTATGAAGTATATAATCATTCCCCAATTATTCCACACTTAAAACACAAAACTAGGGTTTGTATATATAGGAAAACAGTCATGACGGTGTCGCTTGTTAATTGCGACTCCGTCAACCCGCCGAATCTTCTATGGGCTTCTTTAAGTCGGCTACTCAGACGTTGTTGTTATCCCATTTATGAGATGTACCCAACACATAAAAAGGCTTTGTTTAGATACATAAAATTGTATGGATACATAAAATTGACATTTATGAGATGTACCCAACACATAAAAAGGCTTTGTTTTAAAAAGCTCCCCCTCAGAAATTGATTCACATAAAATGACATTCTACGTACTACAATTCTTTGAAAATTATTCGAGGAAGGGAGTGTTGAACACACAATTTTAACAAATTCCACTTTTTATGGAAAAATACCACAAATTATATTGTAGACAATTTGACATTGAAAGTTCTTTTTGAAAAATTGTGTTCAACGATTTTAAAAACATGATAAAAGACTTCTCTTCTATTTTAGAGTAAGCGCACTGAGGCGTACACTTCCCTATTACATTCGGGACCGAGTTATGCACTGAAATGTACATAAGTCATTGAAAAAAATTTAGAAATGACATGTTTTGAAAGCATTTGAAACTCTTGTTCGAACTTCATTTACACGCCCGTGTCGATGTTAATCAACATTTCTAGGTACGTAAATGTTATCGATTCCAAGAGACATGTCGAGAAGATTCTTTTTGGTATTTTTGAAAATTTTCTAATTTTATATTTTGTTTTTCTAGGTTTTATATTTTTCTATTTTCTTTTTGTTGGCTTTATATTTTTTTGTATTTATATTTTTATTTTATTTTTCAAAGTTTTTATAAATCAAAAATAAAGAAAGAATAAAAATATTTACAAATTGATGTTTGATGGATCAAGCAGATTCAATTGCCAGAACCTCCAGTTCATCTGGAGTCAAACATCTCATACCGAGTCGTTTGACAAGATACTTAAACCTATCTTCCGATAAAGCTTTAGTAAACAAGTCAGCTAATTGGTATTCAGTTCCGACAAAGAATAATTCAACAATACCCTTTTCAACCTGTTCCTTTATGAAGTGATATCTGACATCGATGTGCTTGGTACGGGAATGCTGGACTGGATTGCACGAGATGGCTATGGCTGCCTTTGAGTCACAATACATAGGTATTTTATCAAAGTG
>BQNB010119535.1:0-19128 GCA_026074375.1 Tanacetum coccineum
GTCTCTCATATAGTTGATTTGGATTTATCCAAGTTGTCTATCGTCTTACAAAGGCTAGTCAGATCCTAAACCAAGGACCTACAGAAAGGTATAGGACTTCAAGACCAGAAGGGTATGATCTCATGCTTTGGGGAGATTTGCACACTATGTTTGAGCCAAATGAAGATGATGAGTTATGGAAGAACCAGCATCAATACAATCTGCTAAGCTGGAGTTTGTATGATTTCTGTGGTGTTCACATGTTATTGATGGAGAATGGGATGGCAATACATATGCTAACAGAGAAGAAATATCCTTTAAGCCAAGAGATGATCTCCAAGATGTTGAAGAAGAGATTAGAGGTTGATCATGAGAGTACACAGGCGATTGAGCTTCTCAGATTTATAAGATCTCAAGTTCAGAAGTGACAGAATTGTTTGAAAGAATCATCAGCAGAGGAAGAAGACTAGAAGATTTTATTCAGAAGAAACTTGATGATTTAAAGGACAATCACAAGTTTAGGGGAGGATTGTTAGGAATAAATCTTCATATGACTTAATACTGCCAACAGTACTAAAGGAGTTAGTACTGCCAGTACAAAGTTAGTACTGCCAAGGTTACTTAATACTGCTAGTAGTAGAAGTTAGTACTGCTAAATGGTCAAAGCTGATGAACTGAAGATAAGAATGCATGGAGAGTATTTCGGATATTTATATTTGAATTGTAACTGAACCTAAATGATAGGCTGATATCTTTGTAAAGGGCTCCTTGTATTTCTATAAAAGGAGATCCCAAGTGTAGAGTAACTTAGAACTTTTCATAGATACATTTAGAGAAAATTTGTAATAGCTTCAAGGTTTTGTAACCCCAGTACTTTGAGAGTACTCGTATTATTTATAATATTGAAGCAGTGAGTTTTGTGTTCATTGTTTGTGAGTGATCATTACTGTTTCATTAATTAATTTCTCTAGAGTATCAAAGTGTAGATTCCGCATACACTTTGGTATACATACAAAGTCTCAATCATTGATATTTTGGATTCTTCCAAGGTAACAAACTCTTTATATCATAAAGAATCGATCAAGGCGTGGGATCAACAATGAGTAATAATTCTAAAACTGATAGTGAGATTAGTTTGAGTGTTTTTGATGTTAGATCTAGTGATGAAGAGTCCACACCAGCTAATGATAGGTCTTCCAAAGCAGATGGGTATCATGCTGTTCCCCCTCCTATAACAGGGAACTTCTTAACCCCAAGAGCTGACATATCATTTGCAGGTTTAGATGAATATGCCATTAGGAAGAAAATAATTGAGTCAAAAACAACTGATCTTAATACTAAAACAAGTGAGACTGTAGGTAAAACAAATGAAGCAAATACTCAAAAACCTAAGACAGTCTATGAATCAGTTAACAGAGATAAAGTTATCATTGAGGATTGGAACTCAGATGATGAGGATGATGTGTCTGAAGTGCAAACAGTTAGTCCTGTTAAGACTAATGAGACTCAAACAGTTAAAACTAGAGTTGATAAAATTGGTCAAACTTCTCAGAAACAAGGAATTGGTTTTAAGAAAATAAAAGCTTGCTTTGTCTGTAAAAGTTCTGACCATTTGATCAAAGATTGTAATTTTCATGATAAAAAGTGTCAAGAACCTAAGCTAAAAATGTGATCAATACTGGTCCAAGGGTGGTCAAACCAGAATGGGATAATGCTAAAAGGGTTAATCATCAAAAAATTTCAAAATACCCTCATTTTAGAAAGACTTTTGTCCCATCAGGAGCAGGTTTGATTACTTCTGTTAAGCAAAATGAGAAAAGAGCAGTTCACAAAGTTAGTACGGCTAGGCCAGTTAGTACTACTAGGCAAGTTAGTACTGCTACGCCTGTTAGTACTGTTAGACCATTTGCTCAAAAAATAGCACAAACTAGTGGTGCTATTAGACCAATTTACCCAAGAATGGACAATGTAAGACCAAGAGGCTCATATTCACCTATCAAGAGGTCTTACTACACAAAACCACCTCATAGACCCAAAGACTTAAAACAAGATGTTAAAACTTTTGGGGTTCAAAATATGACTACTGCTGGGACAAGAGCAGTAGTTAATACTGGTAAGGGTAAGATGGATACTGACCTTAAAAAGTCAAGGTGGGTTTGGAGGCCTAAGGGAAATTACTTGGATCATGTGTCCAAAGACAGTGGATCGCTCAAGAAGGTTGAGTATGTTGACCCAAAAGGGATTTCCAAGTCTGTAATGGCTTGGATCCCTAAGAGATACTAATTCTCTTACTTTTTGTGCAGGGCAATCTAGAGATCTTGTTACAGGATCATGCAGTGGTGGATAGTGGTTGCTCTAGCCATATGACTGGCAACAAAGCTTATCTTTCAGACTATGAAGATTTCAATGGAGGCTTTGTGGCTTTTGGAAGTGATCCCAAAGGAGGTAAAATAACGGGTAAAGGTAAAATCAGAACTGCTAATTTAGACTTTGATGATGTTTATTTTGTAGATGAACTTAAGTTTAACCTTTTCTCTGTCTCACAAATGTGTGACAAGAAAAATAGTGTCCTTTTTACTGAGTCTGAATGCCTTATCTTGTCTCCTAGCTTTAAGCTTCTTGATGAAAGTCAAGTTGTACTTAGAGCTCCTAGAAAGGATGATGTGTACAGCTTGGACTTAAAGAACATTGTTCCCTCTGGAGGTATAACTTGTTTATATGCAAATGCAACAGCAGATGAGTCTAAATTATGGCACAGGAGATTAGGTCATGTGAATTTCAAAAATATAAACAAACTTGTTAAAGGTCACCTAGTTAGAGGTTTACCTTCAAAAGTTTTTGTGAATGACCACACTTGTGTTGCCTGCAAGAAGGGTAAGCAACACAAGGCCTCCTGTAAGGCCAAGTTAGAAAGAATCATCAGAAAGCCCCTAGAATTACTTCATATGGACTTATTTGGACCTGTCTCTGTAGAAAGTATTAACAAGAAAAGGTACTGCTTGGTTGTGACTGATGATTTCAGCAGATTTAGTTGGGTATTTTTCTTAGCTACCAAGGATGAAACATCTGAAATCCTTTGTAAATTTATCATAGGCTTAGAAAACCAATTGAATCATAATGTTAAAATCATTAGATGTGATAATGGGACAGAGTTTAAGAACCATGCTATGAATGAATTTGCTAAGAAAGAATAAAAAGGAGTTGTAGTGGTGGCTACAACATGTAGCAGACTCACTTTTACCTATCCCATTTTAGGCAGAGGCAGTAAATACTGCTTGCTATGTACTGAATAGGGTATTAGTGACCAAACCTCAAAATAAGACACCTTATGAACTATTAATAGGTAAATCACCTAGTATTAGTTTTATGAGACCTTTTGGGTGCCCCTTGACCATTTTAAACACCTTAGATTCCTTGGGCAAATTTGATGGGAAATCTGATGAAGGTTATTTGCTTGGATACTCTACCTCTAGTAAAGCTTTTAGAGTATACAACAAAAGGACCAAAAGGGTAAAAGAGAATCTTCACATCAATTTTCTTGAAGATCAACCAAATGTGTCAGGAACTGGTCCAAATTGGATGTTTGATCTTGATTTTCTCACCAATTCAATGAACTATATTCCTGTTAGTGTAGAAAATCAGGTTAATGTGGATGCAGGTACACAAGATTCTTATGTTGCAGGTTTGCATTAAGGAAAGATAAAGGAGCCCTACTCAAAGAATAACATACAATTCCACACAACCTCATAGGAACAAGGATTCCAGTATAAGCTGTTGCTCAGCAGCACATGAAAAACCTTCTTAAAGATCTCCTAAAGACAATGAGGTACAACTCAAAGATGAAAAAAAGAGGACAACATCAAATGACAGAAGATGAACAAGTCTTGCATGATGATCTTGAGAAGATGATTGCTTAAGAAGTGGTTGCTAAAGCTCTGGAAGATGCCACAAGACAAGTTTTTGAAGAAGAAAAGAGGAATGTTGCATCTCAAAAGAGGACAACTCAGGCTACCAGTACTAACAAACTTAGTACTGTTAGGTCATCTATTAGTACCGCTACCAAGCCATATGTTAGTGCTATTAGTACTCCCACAGGTGCAAATGCTGATGAATCATCATTTGTCTATCTTGGAGGAAAAATACCTGTTGATGCATCTACTCTCCCTAATACTGATTTACCCATTGATCCAAATATGCCTGATTTGGAAGATGATTCTGATGCATTTGCAAGTGATGGCATATTCAATGGAGCCTATGATGATGAGAATGTGGGTGCAGTGGCTGATTTCAATAACTATGGTTTGATACCATAATGGAGTCCCCCATCCACACTCAGAATTCATAAAAATCATCCAAAAGATCAAATTCTAGGAGATCCTAAGTCAGCAGTTCAAACAAGAGGAAAGATTCAAAAGGCTTCTTCAGCACAACAAGCATTGGTGAGCTACATTTCCAAACAAAATAGAACTAATCACAAAGATCATCAGAATTGTTTGTTAGCATGCTTTCTCTCCCAAGAAGAACCCAAGAATATATCACAATCATTACAAAGATGGAAAGCTGGTAGAAGCAATGCAAGAGGATTGCCTACGTTCAAATTTAACAGAGTTGGTACGTGTTGATTTTCCATAGGGAAAAAGGTAATTGGCAAAAGTGGTTCTTCAGGGAATAAGAGAGATGGAGAGAAGTAATTGTTTGTGAAAAACAAAGCAAGGCTTTGTAACAAGGGTTAGACAGGAGGAAGGTATATGATTATGATGAGTTTTTGCACCAGTTGTCAGGAATAGAGGCAAATAGGTTATTTTAGCCTATTGCAAACATTACTAGGGATTACTGTCTACCAAATGATGTAAAAAGTGCATTTTTTCTCTATGACACGATTGGACGAGGAGTGTATGTCCCATCCAACCTCTAGGCTTTATGATCCTGCTCATCCAAACAAAGTCTATAAGGTGAATAAAGCTCTTTATTGGTCTTCATCAAGCCCTAGAGCGTGGTATGAGACACTTTCTTCGTTTCCTGATGAAAATGGTTTTTTCAGGAGAGGTAATCAAGACACAAAACATTGTGACAAGAAGAAAAAAGAGTGACGATATGTTTAGTCCAAGTGTAAGTGGGATGACATTATATTTTGGTTCTACAAAGAATCTATTGTGACAGAGTTTGAAGATTGTATGCACAAAAGATTCCAAATGAGCTCCATGGGAGAACTCGCTTTCTTGTTAGGACTTCAAGTGAAGCAACAACCTGATAGAATCTTTATTATTCAAGACAAGTATGTAGCTGACATCTTAAAGAAGTTTGATTTTTGGTCCCTCAGAAACAGCTACTACTCATATTGAGTCCTAATAAACCACGTCAAGGATGAAGATGTGTAGAAATAGATGTACACAGTCGTACGGGTCCCATGATGGCTCACTAATGTATTTAACTGCATCAGGCCAAATATCCATGTTTGTTGTCCTGCGCCTGTGCTAGAATTTCAAGTCACTCCAAAAGCTTCACACTTAAATGCAGTAAAAAGGATTTTTAGGTACCTCAAACATCAACCCAAATTAGGTTTATGGTATCCTAGGGATTCACCTTTTGAAATCTTGAAGCTACGAATAGTGACTATAAGGAGCCAGTCTTGATCGAAAATTGAACAACAGGTGGCTTTATTTCTAGTAAGAAGATATGATATCTTGGCAATGCAAGAAGCAGACTATTATGGCAAATTCTACTACTGAGGCAGAATATGTTGCAGCTGCTAACTGTTGTGGGCAAGTATTATGGATACAGAATCAGATGATGGATTATGGTTTCAATTTCATGAACACCAAAATCCATATTGATAATGAGAGCACTATAAGTGTTATCAAGAATCCTGTTGCTCATTCTAGGACCAAGCATATCGAAATTCGATTTCATTTTATAAGAGATTGCTATGAGAAAAGACTGATAGAAGTTATCAAGATTCACACTGATCATAATGTTGCAGACCTTCTCACCAAAGGATTTGATGTCACAAGATTTAACTTTTTGGTGGTTAGCATTGGATTATTGAATCTGTAGCTACAATTGAGGGGAGGCAAGATGATTTGTTGTACAGTTTGTATGAAATATTTTAAGCAGAAGGATTTTGACCATGGTGATGAATTTCATAGAGTTATAAGTCTATAAGGTGATTAAAGCTCTTTATGGTCTTCATCAAGCCCCTAGAGCTTGGTATGAGACACTTTCTTCTTTTCTTATAGAAAATGGTTACAGGAGAGGTACCATAGACAAAACATTGTTTATCAAGAAGAAAAAGAGTGACATTATGTTAGTCCAAGTGTATGTGGATGACATTATTTTTGGTTCTACAAAGAAGTCTATGTGTATAGAGTTTAAAGATTGTATGCACAAAAGATTCCAAATGAGCTCCATGGGTGAACTCACTTTCTTTTTGGGAGTTCAAGTGAAGCAACAACCTGATGGAATCTTTATTATTTAAGACTAGTATGTAGCTGACATCTTAAAGAAGTTTGATTTTTGGTCCATCAGAACAGCTACTACTCCTATTGAGTCTAATAAACCACTGGTCAAGGATGAAGATGGTGTAGATGTAGATGTACATGTCTACAGGTCTATGATTCGCTCTTTAATGTATTTAACTGCATCAAGGCCATACATCATGTTTGCTATCTGTGCATGTGCTAGGTTTCAAGTCACACCAAAAGCTTCACACTTAAATGTAGTAAAAAGGATTTTTAGGTACCTCAAACACCAACCTAAACTAGGGTTATAGTATCCTAAGGATTCACCTTTTGAACTTGAAGCTTACTCAAAAGTGATTATAGAGGAGCCAGTCTTGACAGAAAATCAACAACAGGTGGCTGTTAATTTCTTGGTAGAAGATTTATATCTTGGCAATGCAAGAAGCAGATTATTATGGAGAATTCTACTACTGAGGCAGAATATGTTGCAGCTGCTAACTGTTGTGGGCAAGTATTATGGATACAGAATTAGATGATGGATTATGGTTTCAATTTCATGAACACCAAAATCCATATTGATAATGAGAGCACTATAAGTGTTATCAAGAATCCTGTTGCTCATTCTAGGACCAAGCATATTGAAATTCGATTTCATTTTATAAGAGATTGCTATGAGAAAAGACTGATAGAAGTTATCAAGATTCACACCTTGATAACTTTTATCAGTCTTTTCAGGGAATGTCACACCTTTGTTTGAATCTATGTTGGTTCAACCAACTGAGGATAAGGGTGAAGCTTTAGAAAGACAATCTGAACCTCAGCTCACACCCTCTCCTCTTCACCCAAGTGCAGACCAACATGAGATACAGCCTTACCCATATCCTAGACCTTCACCTACTATTCTTATTCCTGATTCTATTCCAGAGGGTTCTGGTAGAAATCATGGAGGTCAGTCATCCAGTGATAGATCCCTATCAGGAAATAAGGATGGCCTGACACTCTAAAGTGTATATGATCTTTGTGTGTCTTTATGTAAACAAGTCATAGCTCAAGCCAAAGAAATTAAACACTAGAAGGCACAGATCAGGAAGCTTAAGAAGAAAGCCAAACCTATTATCACACATCACAAAGCTTGGATGAAGAGTGTATTCATGAAGCAAAGAATGACAGGAAAGAAATCATTGAAGACAAAGTGGATGCAAAAGGAGTCTGTATCCAAACAGGGTAGGAAACCTGCCAAAGCTGAACCTACAGTGCATAAAGATCCAGTTTTTGATGATCTTGATGATATTGTGGATGATGCAATGGACTACATGGAGTCTGAGAATGCTCAAGATAAGGGGAGGACAAGCTCTGTGGTGCTTGAAGAGAAGGAAAGTACACAAAAAGGAGTTAGTTAGTACCGTCAAGCTAGATGAAGGTACCGACAAGTCAAAAGTTAGTACTGACAAGCTTGAAGTTAGTACCGCTAAGCCAAAAGAAGTAGAAGTTAGTACCGACAAGCTTGATGAAGGTACTGCTGAGCCAAAAGATGGAACTTCAGATGAAAGTACTGCTCCTACAACTATTTTCAGAGATGATGAGACCATTGCTGAGTTTTTGGTATCTATGAGCCAAAATAAGGCTAAACAAAAAGGTGTTGAGATCAAAGATGCTGAAAATTCAGATAGACCAAGGGCTGCATCAACAAGATCAGTACTTACATTGAAGCCTCTTCCTAAAATTGATCCTAAAGACAAAGGCAAGAAAGTAATTGAGGAAGAAGCTGAGTCAGATGCTGAGTCAGAGGGAGTTGATGAAGCTGAAAGAAAGTTTGATCAGCTTGCTAAGGATGAAGAAATAGCCAGAAAGGTGCAAGAGGATTGGGAAGCAGAAGAGGAGATGAAAAAGTTAGCTGAGGAAGAAGCTACAAAGGGGCTCTCCTCAATACAGATTGATGATATTCAGGCTAGAATTGAAGCTGATAGACTTCTAGCTGCAAGGCTTCAAGAGGAAGAAAGAGAAACGTTTACAGTTGAAGAGAGAGCCAAATTTCTTTATGATACTATTGCTGCTCAAAGGAGGTTCCTTGCTCAACAAAGAGTTGCTGCAATCAGAAGCAGACCACCAACAAGAACTCAACTAAGAAACCAAATGATGACCTATCTGAAGCATGTAGGAGGAAAGAAGCATGCTGATTTGAAGAGCACGAACTTTGAAGAAATACAAGTTTTGTATAAAAAGGTTAAAAGGTCTGATAAAGACTTTATTGCTATTGGTTCTGCTGAGAATGAGAGACAGATTAAGGAGATGAATGAAGAATTTAAAGACCCTAAAAAGAAAAAGGTTGTCAATGAAACTCCAAAGAAAGAAGACACAACAAAAGTACATGCTGAACAAGAAGTGACAGGGCATGGTACAAATAAAAGAAAGAGTGATCATGTAAAGATGATTGCTAGAAAAAGGCCAAGACCACAGCCAGATGATGATAGTGACGATGAACACAGAAAATGTCTAAGGATCGCTACATTTGAGAGTACCATAGATAGTGAGATTATGGAGACAAAATCATTTGTTTCTAAGTTGCACAAGGTTTCATCACCAGATGGGGATTACCTTGTTTTCTACAGAGTTAATGGGTACTTTAGGGAATTTAACTATCTAATGGAGGTACTATATATTTTTGATAGACAAGATTTGTTTCATTTATATGATTTAGTGATGAAGCAGTACTCAAAAATCACACCAGAAGATATTAAGTTGATTCTTTGGGGAGACTTGAAGATTATGATGGAATCCTTAACAGAAGAAAATGATCAAGGTGATTCTGGAACAATCAACAAGATTGGGAGGTTTTTAGATGGAGGTTGTATGAAGCTTGTGGAGTTTGCATACTAGAGCTTAATGATGGGACAATCATCCACATGCTAGTTGAAAGAAGGTATCCTCTCTCCAAAGAATTATTGCAAAGAATGCTTGATTTGGGATTGGAGGTTGAAGAGGAAAGTACTGCTGCACTACATTTGGTAAGATTCATTAAGCAACAGCTTAATGAAGAGTAATGTTGTGAATGAAAGTGAGAAGGGTTTGAGTGTTGGCTAACCACCACACAACAAATGGTCTTTAATTCACCATGTCTAACAGACATCAAGAATTGACTAGTCCAGAAGCAAACGACTTCTGGTAAAGACTTCTCAAATCCGTTTATGGTTGACAATTTACCAAAAATTATATGGTTCTCAACTCACCTTGCTTCACAGTTAAGAGTTGGCTAGTCTAGGATCAAACAGTTCCTGGTAAAGACTAATCAAATCTGTTGATAGCTGATAGTTTGCTAAAAACTATATGGTTATCAGTGCACCATGTTATGGCAATGAAGCATTGACTAGTCCAAAAGCAAACGGCTTTTGGTAAAGACAAATCAAATCCGTTGATAGTTGATAGTTTACTCAAAACTATAAGGTTATCAATTCACCTTGTTGTTTACAATGAAGAATTGGCTATCCCAGAGCAAACGGCTACTGGTAAAGGAATATCAAATCCGTTAATGGCTGGTAGTTTGCCAAAAACTACAAAGCCAACTTAGTTGGATGTTGCTGAGAAGATATGTTGCAGATAAAAGTGGATAGCTGAAGATGTTAAAATTATCAAAGATCAGATCAAGATTTGACAGAGTGTTTGGATACATCATCCTGGTCTACAAGATGTTCACACTTAAGAAACATAAAGTTAAACAAGTTTAACAATCATGTTTAGGGGAGGATTGTTAGGAATTATGCATTCCCGACTTAGTACCGTTAGTTATATTAGTTAGTACCGCTAGTTGTAATTTGTACTGACAGTACAAAATGTTAGTACTGATCAGATAGTTAGTACCGTTAGTATAAAATAGTTAGTACCGTTTATAAGATATGCATGAGATATCTTAGGAAAGGATATGCATGATCTTTATACGCGTTTTGTAAAGCCCATTAGGGTTTCCTTGGTGTATAAAAGGAACCCTAGGCATAGTTAGTAGATATAGTTCTACACAGATCAATAGAGATCGATTAGCAATCATAGTTTTGTAATCTGTAACCTAGGCAGATTCAAGTTATAATATAAAGTTCTTTTGTGATTCTTAATATTGTTCTTCTTAGCATTATTGATTAGTTTCCGCATAATCAATAGTGTTTAAATCTGTGTTTCATTATTGTTGCTTTAGAATTATCTAAGGGAACAAACCCTTTACAAGCTAATGGTTAATATCTATTCAGTAAACGATCCAACACTCTTGATAATGATTTGGTTGCTCCTGAGAAATGACTCAAGATAGAAAAATGAAACGCGAGAATTGAGTTCAGCAAGCCACAAAGAGAAGCCACATATCAAGTCACTCTAGATGTTCTTAAACTCTCTCCATGCAATCCCGCTTTCCTGATCACAGCCGAAGTTCCTAAAATATATATGCATCAATTCTAGAACACCATCAAGAAGATCAAAGATACAAATGCCTACTGGTTCAAGCTGGATAAGCAAAGGTTCCGAATTGACACAGAAGTTTTTTGTGAGATCCTTTAGATTTGTCCTAGACTCCTCAACAAAGATTTTGTTGAACCTCCTTCCAAAGAAGAAATGGTTCCATTTATCAAGGAACTTGGGTACACAGGCAAGTGTGATATGATATCTCTAATCCATATAGATCATATGCACCAGCCCTGGAGAACATTTACAGCCATGATCAATAGGTGCATCTCTGGGAAGTCCATAGGTCTTGATAGGCTCAGGCCTTCAAGAGCTCAAATCTTGTGGGGAATGTTCTACCAGTAGAATGTTAACTATGTTGCGTTACTGTAGGAAGATTTTATGTTTCAATCAGACAATAGAGAAATAAGTTCTGCATGTAAAGAGAACATGCCTTACCCAAGATTTACAAAAGTTATCATCAATCATTTCATCTCTAAAGATCAAACCATCTCTATGAGGAACTGGATAAATCTTCACACAATTCTTGATGATACCTTGTTGGGTACATTGAAGTTTGTCTCCAAAACTGAAGATTATCATAAGTATGGAGCTCTGATTCCCGAAGAGATGATTAATCAAGCTATTAAAAATTCCAAATCTTATAAGACTTATCTTGACTTTGCTATTGGAAAAGCTACTCCCAAGAAAGCAAGGAAATTCAGGAAACCAGTTTGACCTTTAAAGAAACAGACTCTTGTCTTAGAAGATGAACCTACTAAGAAGCCCTTAAGAAAGAAAACAGTTGGTGTTGTTATCAGAGACACTCCTGGTGTGTTTGTGTTGAAGAAGAAAGCACAAGCTAAAGTTGACAGAGGCAAGGGCATTGATTTACTTTCTGATTTAGCATTACTTGAAGCTGCTAGATAAAGAAAGTCCTCAAGAAAAGCAAGCAGGATGCTCACATGCTTCACACAAGTGGCTCAGATGATGAAGTTGGTTCTCAACCAAAGGTTCTTGATGAGCTTAAAGAAAAGACAACTGGTATAAATAAAGGAATTGGTACTATACCAGGGGTTCCTGATGTGCCCAAAGATTAATCTGAGAGTGAAAACGAGTCTTGGGGAGATAGTGATGATAATGATGATGATGATAATGATGATGATAGAAATGATGATGATAACAATAATGATGTCGGTGATGATGAAGACGTTCATGAAAGTGATGATGACCATGATGAAGCTGATGATGAACGGACATAATCTAATGATGAAAAAGAAGAAAAACAAGATGATGACTTCGTACATACTCCTGATGACTATGTACCTATTGACGATGAAACAAATGATGAATCCAAGGAATTTAATGAAGAAGAATATGAAGAGCTATATGGTAATGTCAACATTAGTTTGAAAGATGTTGAGCCTGCTAACAAAGAAAAAGGTGATGTGGAGATGACAGTTGTTGGTCAAGTGAACATTAATCAAGAAGGTGCAGGTAATCAAGTCAAGGATGATGCTCAGGCAACACAGAAGACTGAAGGTCTAATTCCAAGTTCATCTATCTCATCCGACTATGCTGTTAAATATCTCAACTTTGATAACATTCCCTCGATTGATACTGAAGTTTTCTTAATGTTGGATATTAATGTTCAACATGAAGTTCTACGTACCTTACCTCTTCTCACAATCCCAGCATCTGTAATCCTCAAACATACCGTTGTCAATCTACCTAAAATAGTCACAACTACTTCGTTAACAACTATTTCCTCTCTCCTGTCTTCACTTTTTGCTCACCTGCAACAATTAACACCTATCCCAACACCAATGACAACTGAAGCTACAACCTTAACAACTGTTGTTTCTAAATCTAAAACCCTCGCTGCTTTCCATCAAAGGATTACTAATTTGGAAAAGGATGTCAAAGATCTCAAGACTGTTGATCACTTTGCATCACTCCTTTCAACCATCAAATCTTAAGTCCCAAATGCTGTCAAAGAGTACCTTGGAACAAGTTTAGATGATGCTCTCCAAAAGGTACTTCAGAAACACTCAGCTGATATCACTAAGGAACACTTTGATCTAGCTTAGATTGTAGAGAGACTTAGACAAAATATGTATCTGAGAAAAGCACTAAAGATATTAGAAAATCAAGATGGAGGATGCAAGAAAGCAGCAAGAGCCCATAGAAACTATCACTTCATCTAATACCATCGCTCTTACAAAATTTGATCAGAAAACTACCTTGTTTTAAACAATGACTAAATCCAAGTCATTCAACAAAAGTTCGAAGCAAAGAGCTTTGTATCATGCTATCATGGAGTCAATCCTTGAGGATGAAGATGATATGGACAAAGGAGTTGCTGATAAATTAAAGAAATGAAAGCAAGATGATGCTGATAAAGACGAAGGCCCTTTCGATGGATCAGACTAAGGGTTAAAGAGATGGAAAACAAACAAAGACAGTGCACCATCTAAGAAGGCCAAGTCGAGGGTCAATTATTTGATTATCAAGTTTTAAATTTATATTTAGCCGACAAACCTAAAACAACACTTTAACGAGCAGTGTACCCGGTCAAGATGGAGTTCGCGGTAAGTAGGGTGTCAAACACTAAGAGTGGAATATTAATCCTGTATTCTATCAGTATTTATATTAGTCTATTTACTGGTTAAACCTATGCTATGTATGTTGTCTAATGATATGGGGATTTTCAGCCTGAGAGACTGGCACAGGTTCGGTGGAAACAAATAACAATTCAATAGACAATAAACACAAAAGAAGAAGATTAGAAGATAGAAAAAGGGTACAAGCCAAATGATAGAAAATTGTATTTAGCCATATTAAATCCCGTTTCAATGCTGCTTTTGTTTGTTTTAATGCAATGATTTACTTATCTCAAAGCGGCATATCATTCTTTAGACTTAGGCGGGACATCATCATCCTAAGACCTAGACACGATTAATCCTGTCATAATTAACGCATCCGCATATAGAATCCTTTAGTTTAATTATTATATATCTTAGAGAATTAAAGCAGTGATGATCCTGTTAAAACCTTATCCCAACAGGACTTTACCCACTTATTATTTGACGGTGTTTTATATACTAGTACTCCACTATTTCAATCTTTATCAGTCAATTAAGAGCATGATTGTTGAAACATACACTGTCACCTACTGTGAAAACTAAGCACATAATTTTTAAAGACCAAACAGAATGTTATTTGTTATCCTATTGGTCCAGTAATATGAAACACGATATGCAGAGTTATCCTGGTATCCAGATTACTTGGTATGTATCACTAGATCCAGTTGAATGATAGGTCGTATATTCAAACACATAAACAAGTATAAGGTGATAAACATAATTAAACAATCAACGATAAATTAAGAAATCAATTTTAAAACAAACCAAATATTGAACTTTCATTAAGATGGCTAATACCCAAGAGTATTAGCCCATAACCATTGTAATTATACAAGCGTAATCAAACAATTAAAATCGAACGATTAAGAGAGTAAAAATTACACAAATGTCCTTCTATGAGTCGGTGAACTATGTATGACCGGTGGCTAATCTTTCTCTTCTAAAATTCGTCTTTAATGAGTATGGTTAAAGAATATGAAATTTGCACACTGAAAACATAAAATGTCGTTTTTTGAGTCTTCTATTTTATAGTGTCTGAAAAAGACTCGAAACAAGTAAATACCGAAATCTGGCCAAGGTCGATACGCGTATTGGGCTGGATTTCCTTGGAGTGCGTGCTACGTTTAAATAAAATCATTGGATAACCATTCCTAATTTATTTGATATATTGTATCTTCGAATAGTTTATCTTCATGGATATGGCGTAGTAGACATCATGGATACGCCAGTATTGGGAATTGGTCAAAAGCGTTTCCTATGTGAAGTGTTCGAGCCATATACGCCGTACTCTTTAGATGGATACATACGTATTGGTGAAATTTCAGCAATCTCAAATACTTTTATTTGGCTCCAAAATTATGCGCCCTTTTAGCTTTGTCTTCACAAAACCAACTCCTCAATTACTGCAATTTATCAACTTTAAAGCAATTAAGTACCAAATATGCAAAAATTAAATAAAAGTGGGAAAAAAACAAATGGGATATTATTATACAAGAAAGTGACGTTATTTTGATGTCATCAAATACCCCCCACTTGAATCCTACTTGTCCTCAAGTAGACTTTTAGAAAAAGTTTCTAGTTGATGAAAATGTGTCCAACTGAAGTATGAGGTTTTTTTTCGTTTAAGCATCATTTTGTCCTAATCACATGTACATAACCAAGCTCCTCACAAAATATAGAAATGAAAACACTCAGATCACTCAACTAATCTAGGGTGCAACATTTAAGTAGTATGCTCAATTGCTCGGATTGTATTAGCTTCGTATCATTGGCTTGGCAAGGATACACATCTCCACCGCTAAAGCTGAGGAAGAACAAGTTCAAAAGATAAATTGGGTTAAGAAGGCTTAGGGTTGATCATTCAACAGTCTTTCACCATAAGTACCACACCAACAAGGCAGCGTATCCGTACATACCGGTCAGTAACGAACGGAATAGACCAGTATACGATCTGAAAACATCCCCCGTTCGTGTTTAACCAGTCGGTTTATGATGAATAACATCTAGGGGTAGGGAGCTTCTACACTTTCACCGAAAAGTCGTCATCAAACCAACTAGGCACTGAACATGCATACATGGCCGTAATGACAGAATAGACATGCATGATCGAACAAGTCCTCGTTCGAGTAGACATTAAGGTTAGTTGCTAGGAAAGGGAAGTAAAATGGGTGTTAAACAAAATTACAAAACAAATAGATTAAGCCAACAAATAAGGTACGGTTGCTAGTAACTTTCTCCCGACCGTTCCATGACAAAGACTCAAACATATAGACAAATGCCTCGATCACAGAAATGACAAAGACAACCTAAGTTGGCATTCCCATAACGGTCAACTTCCCTTACATCTTGCTCTTTACATACTTTTACATAAGCCGTGTATGGCCACTTTTTAACAAAGAACTTTACATCGTTGATTTTTGTAACGTATCAATGAATTATCGATCCTTCCAAGTGATTCCTTCGGTATAAACTTCTTTTGAACCGACTATTTTTTCTTTCAATTTCACCTCTTTTTTTTTTAACAACATCATAAACCTCGGTTTAATTCCACCGTCTTCACTATCATAATTCATCCGGATAATCTTTTTCTTGTAACGTTTCTTCTTCGGACATGATTCATAACGTGAAAGTAGCAAAACTTACGAGCTACATATTGTTTTCCCTTGCATTGTGCAACTTTCCCGACCATATACAGAGATAGAAAATTTTTCACTTTTAACACAGGAAATACAAAACTTTAACAAAACTAAAGCAACTAGCAACATTGATAAAAATAGGCTTAATTTACACGGTAGGCTAAGGTGCAAAGGTGTAACGAAACATATAATATGGTTTAGCAAAAGAAAGGAATGTGCTCCGCAGAGTTTTTCTAGGAGATTTTACTCTAAAAATAAAGTAATCAAAAGTTACCACAAGGTTTAACTAACCAGAGTGGTTAGTTTATTTTTTAACTAAATATAGTGCTATGTTGGTTAATCCTAGAAAGTTAACAGTTGAACATTTCCTCCATCTAAATCCATAGTTCTAATCATGGCGTCTCCAGAGTGATTATACCTAGACTTAAGTTTTCTAAAGTCCACTACATCATCGGCACACTCATAATTTTGTATAATTTTTAGTAAACAATTGGAAATGGAATAGGCTTAATTCTGACAATATGTATCAAGGGTTATAGTGCTCTAGGTAATGTAACTAGTGGTTTTTACAAAATTCATGCTGAAATTTTTTTAAATTTTGGCCGTTTTAAGCACTTTACATGTTATTTTGTAAAAAAGAAGACAAGTACGTTCTAATTCTCCATCCCCCACTTAAATTATACAACGTCCTCGTTGTATAGATAAAATAATTAAATTATTAGGGAAAATAGAATTAGAACGGAAAACTCCCTGATGTTTTGCTCTTGATAATTCTCTAAGATGCGTCCTTGAGCAAAAAGAGTGTTGACTGGGGCTTCAGAATGCCCAGATAAGTTCAACACATGTCTTTTTCAGCATATACCATATCATAGTTTCAGCAAGGTCCTGTATAAGAGATTAGAAGACAAGTGCAAATTCTATCTCGCTACAATGGTACAAGAAAACAATTAAACACACAATTGTACAGGGATCAATACGCCATATCCCAAACCCTAGGATATGCCATATTGTTCCTGTAGAAATAATTAAATACCGAAAATTAAATGTTAAGTTTTTTAAAACTGATAACGTCCAGACATCTCTATACGCCGTATCCAGAGGGGTTCGACATACCGTATACACTGTCTAGGAAGACAGACTCATGCAACAAACAATTAAAATGCGATAAACAATTAAAATGACCGGGTTGTCTCCTGAGAAGCACTTTTATTTCAGAAAAGTCTTTAAGTTAGACTTGCCCCAATTTAATCCCATCCTTATAAAACAATTTGGGGTCGAACGGGATGCCAAATGGCACATATAAAATTTTAATAATAAAAATTAATGGCATCCCATTGTGAAAATGTTTTTGAATCACGACTTTGATCATTGGGAAACAATCTTTTATTTTGAAAAATTTATGATGTATGTCGTGATTTGTCTCAAAGTTTTTATCAAACTCAACGGGAGTGATGTCTTTGCTTATGCAAATAACACTATCTATTGGTTTGACATCAATGTTTTCCGAACATGATTCAATATTGATTTCAACATAGTCATTTAGCGGTTTCGGTTTTGAATCATTGGCAGTAATTAATTTATAAGAAGACTAATCATTGTCTTATATGGAGTCGTAATCAATGCTTGACCTTGGTGGCTGATCTTCTCTTCTAAAATTCGTCTTTAATGAGTATGGTATAAGGAATATGATATTGCACACTGAAAACTCGTTTTTGAGTCTTCTATTTATAGTGTCTGAAAAAGACTCGATACGCCGTATCTAGAAAGGTCTATATGGCGTATTGGGCTGGATTCCTTGGAGTGCATGCTACGTTCAAATCAATTGGTGATATCATTCCTAATTTACTTGATTTTAGCGTTATCTTCGAATAGTTTTATCTCTTCATGGATTACGAACGTAACGTAGACACATGGTTATGCCGTATTGAGAATTGGAACAAACGGTTTTTCTTGTGAAGTCTTGGCGCATATACGCCGTATCTCTTTAGTTGGATACGACGTATTGGTGAAATTTCAGCAATCTTCAAATATCTTCGTTTTGGCTCCAAATTATGCGCCTTTTAGTTTGTCTTCACAAAACACTCCTGAATTACTGCATTTATTAACTTTAAAGCAATTAAGTACCAAATAATACAATAATTAAATAAAAGTAGGCAAAACAGATGGGATAAATGATACAATAAAGTGATGTAATTTGATGTCATCAACCATCTAAGAAGGCCAGGTCGACTGAAACTTCCAAAGTCACGTAAATATCTCACCTAAAATCTACCGTCAAGTCTGCACAAGCAGAGGAGACAGTGTTTAAGGCTGGAGACAATCAAGAGCCACATAATCAAGGACAAGACATTGGTAATACTGATTATCGACCCAATGTCAAGGCCGCTTCAAAGCATGACTGGTTTAAGAAACCTGAAAGGCCTCCGACTCCTGATTCAAATTGGAATGTAATAAAATCAATTGATTTTAGGACACCTCAAACGTGGATCAGCAAAATTGCTCAAGCATAAAAACCTACTCTTTCTTTTGACGAACTTATGATCACTCCTATCGACTTTTCAGCATACGTCATGAACCATCTCAAGATTGATAAAATGACACAAGAACACCTTGTTGGACCAACTTTTAATCTTCTCAAAGGGACATTCAAAAGCCGTGTGGAACTCGAGTATAACTTTAAAGAATGTTTTAAAGCTCTAACTGATCGATTAGACTGAAATAACCATGAAGGCAAGGAATATCCAATTGATCTTAGCAAGCCACTACCGTTGATTATGGTACAAGGTTGTCAAGTTCTTCCCGCTGACTACTTTATCAACAATGATCTCGAGTATCAGAGGGAAGGAAGCTTAAGCAAGAAATATACGACTTCCACAACAAAAGCATGGGATGCTAAGTATGATATTCCAGGCATTAAAGACATGGTTCCATCATTATAGAGTCAGGTAAATGTAGCCTATGATAGCTATGCTATTTGGCAATTTCATA
>BQNB010119536.1:9897-20797 GCA_026074375.1 Tanacetum coccineum
CCAACTTGTGGTTTTATAGGCTTAACAGCTATAAAGTCGCAGAATGAAGCTGACCCAACTTGAGCAAGAGCTTCAGCGAGCTCAGCAGCAGGTATAAAGTGCGCATATCTTTTCTATTGAACTAAATCCACCTTTAAGTATATCTCATTTTTCTTATTGAAATCTATAACCTATATAAAACACCCTTTTGAAATACTCATCTTGGCCCAAAAATCTGTAACAATGACACCTGTAAAATCATATTTAATCGACGGCTGCCCTTTATTCTCTCCCCTCACATTTAATTTTAACAAAAAAAACACCATCATACAAGCTAACATCAGCCGTATCTGTGAAGCAAAAAAACCTCAAAAATTTTTAAACCTAGATCTGTGAAGCAAGAAAACAAATCGATTGAGCAGTTAACAAACACCAAGGATGATTTTAGGCTTTTAGGCCAGCAAGCATCATATTTGACACACATAGGAATCATGGAAAAAAATCGTGATCTTGAATATACTACATCGGATGACGATTTGGTAAACCGTAATCAAGGTAAATTGGATTACTCAATTTTAGGTTTTTTTTTCATCAACAATGATTGTTATTCAGATTATAATTTTCAATGATGCCCATTGATACGTTCATGGTATCTTCACTCCCTTTAGTCATGTGATTTCTTAATGCAAAGGACGATTGGGGTACATGACGCATCATGAAGCCGTTGTAAACGTAAAGTCTGCTCCATTTATGGCACGATTCTCTTCAAGGGGACAGGATCCAATCGCACCAGAGAATGTAAGTTAGGAACATTTGCTTATGATTGGTCTATTTGGGAAAAAAGCTTAGCTAAAGAAATTTGTCCAGGTTAGCAAAAAATATACATCATCGGGTTGTAATTTGGGTTGATAAATTTGACACATTGATAAGGAACACGAGTCCGAAAGTGGGGGAGGTATACTCTTAAAACTTTTAAGTGCATTTCTATTTTTCTTCATGACTAAACTTAAGAAATTTGTCCAGCGATTTGAAATTAAGTGGTGTTTAAAATGGTCTAATGTAGAAGCCGTTTACAGGGTGTTTGGGTTTGTCTACTGCAAATATGCAACTTTAAGGGATGTTTGGCTCATATTCTAATCACCTTCTTAGTCTTTTATTTTCAGTCCTTAAAAAAACTTCCATTTTTGACCCATTAAATCACTTACTGGAAGTTATCTTATTTCATGAAAATAAGCTAATGTTATCAGATAAACAAGCCCATGAACCATGAAAATAAGCTAATCGAATCACTTATATGTGTTATTAATTTTATCTTAACTTGCTCCTTAATGTATATGTGTGCTAATGGTGAATGAATTTGAGTATTTATTTTGAAATTTAAGGATGTTTTATAAGCTTACTTTTTCCAGCATATGAGGTTGCTTGGTTGAGCTCATGGCATTTGTCGTATCATAGGGCTAAAGTGGATGCATAATAAAAAAAATTGTGACATGGGTTTGTACAAAGTGGCGTTTTTATGTCTTATGTATTCATTAGTTTTTGCATATCTTGTGTATGTTCCTATCATCACCATAGCTCCAACTTTTCGAATATCCAAAAGCAATTTGTCAGGATTTTCATCTTTTTGATTTTTTTTCTTGATTAATTCATGTTACTGCTACAATATGGTTATATCTGTTGTATCCAATTAATATTACTATAGATGTTTCCGTTAGGCAGGAATTGCAAAAAGGAAGCCAGGTGATGATGATTTGGGTTGGAGTAACAAAGTGGCTGCAGAGGCCACGATTGCAACAACGCTGATTTACTTTATGATGTGAGGTAACACTGCAGGAGGACACTAGGTGTGTATTCGATGTTACAAACTTAAGACAGTTAGATTTTTTTGTTGGAAAACATGTTGGATTCTGTTTTAAAATGAAAAAAATACATTTACCTTATACATCAGAACACTGTTTTTGAACAGACTCGAAATGAGCCTGAGCTACAATAAAAAGTGTGGATTTTCAGCCTTCGATATGATGTCATTTTTAAAATTAGAGTGGATAGTTTATTTCATAACTAAGAAATGCCGTTTAGGTTTTATGAAGATAGAAACAACGACATTCTTGCTTTGGTCTCGGTTATGGATTGTGCATTGATGTTGTTTGTAGTACAATTTGTCATTTGTTGTTATACGAAAAATGTTATGAATAGTTAAGAGCTGATTCAATATTTAGGTTTAGTACACGTTGTAATTAGTTTTGTGAAGCTGTTGTGTACTTGACCGCGATGTGACAAAATGCATATACGTTACTATTATTGAATATGGCATGTTTCAACCAAGAGACCCGGGTTAGTGGTTGCTGTTTAAAGGAATTGACCCGTAAAATTATGATACTCCTAATCTATCATGTAAAACCAAGATCCATAGAAATATGTAGGCTTATTTCCATCTTATCATCAATAATAAACTACTCATATGATCACATCAGATTAATATGATTATGAATATGCTATTGAGCATAAAATATGCCACTTTTAGCAAACATTCGGTTCTATTACCATATTATGTTTTATTTGGGCTCACTTGAGAAAATATGCAGTATGCATTTATAGTTGCCACACAAGTGTATTAAAACTAAACACTTTAAGACTTGAATAAGACGTTATAATTTCAGGATATGTTCATTTTGGGCGTGTGTTGTCCATTCTATGCCACACACTATTTTAAATGTTTTTTAGACTAATGGGTCTTATCATTATGTCAGGTACTATAATTGAAGGATGACGTTAGTTTTAGCACAACAGTCTACACTCGATCCATACGCCCTACTGTTTATTACAGCTTCTGTCCGCCAAGTGGAGGACGTTTGTTATCATGAAAATGCCCGCAAATGGTTAGTAAGTGAACACATGTAGACATGTAGTAGTTTATATTTCGAACATTTTTTAGTTGAATTTGCGTTGTACCTAACCAGGTCTGGAGTTGGAGGTGAAACCAATGTCTGAAGTTGTTTCTTCTGATGGATGGAATGATTGGAGAGACTCCTCACGAGATCAGTTAGTGCATTTTTGTCTTTTCACCTTACATGTTTTCTTTTTGCTAATCTGCTTTGTATATGTTATATGTTGACATGTTGTCTAATGATAAAATGTCATTTTCAGGGCAATTTTCTTTGGAGAATATGGGTGCTCGGGTCCCGGAGCAAATAGCACATACAAGGTTCCATATGCAAAATTTTTTTTTTTTTTCTTTTTTTTCTTTTTTTCTCCTATTTTTTTTTTTTTTTTTTTCTATTCTTTTTATTTTTCTCCCCTTTATCTTTTTAACTCTTACCTCTTTTTTCTTTTTTTTTTTTTTTATCTTTTTTCTCGTTTTTTCTTTCCCTCCTTCTTTCTTTTTCCTTTTTTTCTTTTTCCTTTTTTTTCTTTTCTCTCCTTTTTTTTTTTATTAATTTTTCCTTTTTCTCCTTCCCATCTCTTTTTTTCTTCTAATTTGTCCTTCTTTTTTTTTTTCTCTTTCTTCTCTCTTTTCTTTTCTTTTTTTTTTTTTTCTCTTTTTTTTTTACTTTTTTAATTTTTTTTTTACTTTTCTTTTATTTGATAAAGTTGTTTATTCTGATGGATGGAATAATTGGATGAGACTCCTACGGAGATTCAGTTAGTGCATTTTTGTCTTTTCACCTTACATGTTTGCTTTTTGCTAATCTGCTTTGTATATGCTATATGTTGACATGCTGTCTCATGATAAAATGTAATTTTTAGGGCAGTTTTCTTAGGAGAATATGGGTGCTCAGGTCCCGGAGCAAATAGCATATACAGGGTTCCATATGCAAAATAACTTAGCGTCGAGGAAGTTAGATTTATCTCTTTAATAGACAAAGATATGGTGAAAGAGTACATTTCTATTTTGATATATAATGCTTAATAAGTTAAGTTTATAATTACTTAGTGGCATATGTGATATGTTTTAACCAGTAACATATTATATGTAGATATCCTGGAGAATTTTGGGCGGAAGCTTTCAAAGAGTGTATCGTGGAATCAACTATCCATCTAAAGAGTCTCTTGGAGCGATCCAAGTTGCAACCTCATGGATACCATAGATAGTTATGGGTTTGGACGCGTGTTTTTACAAGCTTATATGTAGTTTTTTTAGAGCATCTATATGGAGTTTGGACACATGGGGTTTTAAAGCTTTATCTACTCTATTTACATCATTCATATGTAGTTTTTTACACCTTTTTAATGATGTTTTCACAGCTTTTAACTGCTGTTTTTACAACAGAATTCGGCCTGTTTGGACAGAAGAAATATGGAGCATTTGTACGATGTTTTTAGCAGCTTTTGTGTGCTGTCTTTTACAGCTTTTGAATGCTGTTTTTACAACGTTTTTACAGAATAAAGATGCAGAGATATGGCTTTTTGGACAACAAAGATGTGGCTGTTTTTACAGTATTTTTACTGCTTTTAACTGCTCTTTGCATGCAGTACAGATTCTACTTATCATGTACAGGTTCTACTTATCATGATGCAAGTCCTTTTTGTTGTTTGCATTCAGTAAATAACAAGAATTACAAATATAGTAACCCTTAAACATAAAGAAAAAAAGCCCAAGTAAAACATGCCACTAAACTAAAGATGGTCCGCATAATAAAATGAGAAACCATAGGGAAAAAATACATATAGAAACTCTCAAACATACAAGCCAAATACCACCTCCAACGAAAAAAAACGTAACTATAATCGAACATCAAAGAAACCTTTATGATCAAAATCATATTACATAAAACGCGTTGCAGCAAAACACTCATCAACCATCGCTTAATTTTAAGTTATAAAACACAAGTAGTATAAATTTTTTCATTATCATGGTGTTATTTTATTTCAAACTGCAAACAAGCAAAACATCACTGAACAACTATGTATTGTATTGTAAATGATAACATTAAATAGAAACCCGACGAATTTATGTAAATGATAGACAATAGTTGGAACAACCAAACAGTATCGAACAACTATCAAAATGTAAATGTTTACTCGAACAAAATCTTAAAGCTAACCGCCCAACGGCCGGGCCTTGAAGTTAGTTAACACTATAAAGCAAAACTATTTATGTGTCCCGTGACACCATGTAACCTCTTATTTTAATGTGACTCTCTAGATCTTATCTTTTTATATCTTGATTCAATAAGATATGCTTTGGCGACATGGTTAAGGAGTCTTTTAAAGAAGCTAAAGATTAGCGTTTAACATTTTGTACATAATGCTTGTTTGACAACAAACAATAAATATTCTTAATTTTTCTAAATACTCCAAATTAAAATGTTACTTGAACGAACATTTACTAGTAACCAACATTTACACATAATGATTACAAGTATCAACAATGTAACCTACCGGTGATATTTTCGCCAAACATATTCTAAATGCTTAGTCAATTTTTTTTACATTAGACACATATCCAAAAAACAATACTCATTACGTCTTAAAATAATTGTCTTATTTTAACTTTGTAAAGTTTTGACCTTCAATATTTTTTATTGTGTTATATAATATTTGATAAAAGTTATACTAATAGAAATAAGTTAAACAACCTAATTCATATATTTTTTTATAAAGTATTATATTAAAAAAAAGTTTCTGTAAAGGTTAAAATTGAAAACAATAATTTGAAATACTATTTTTTTAAACAAAAGTACTTCATTCATCTTAAAATTATTGTTCATGTTTTCTTTTCAGGTTGTATAAAATTAATTGTCCACTTTTAAAATAGATAATTTTTTTTAGATTAACTTTATCGTATTATCCTTATTAGATGTTATAATTACAAACTTTAAAAAAGTTTTATATATTATTAGTTAATGGTAAAACTGTCACTCTACGCAAAGTAAGAAAAAAAAGTTATAATGACAATGGTTTTCTTAAACGATATGCTTTTTGCTGATGAACAATAATTTTGAAACGAAGATAATAGTAGTTTCAACTTTCAAGCAATGTTTTGAAACCCAGTTCGACCCGGCCGGTTCAACCGGTTGAACCGGTTCCGGTAGAAAAAATGAGTCAAACTGAACCGGGTTTTGTATTTTCAAAACCCGGTTAGACCCGCCGGGTTTGAGGTGACCCGGGTCAACCCGGTTCTCGAGACCTGGCCGAGTTTTGTATTTTTTAACTTTTTTGCAAATAATGTAAGTTAATTGTTTATATTTGCTACGTAATTTTATTTTTACATGTTATATTTGTTAAAAAAAATTTCCTTCAAATTAACCATTTCAATCCTAAAATTAACCCTTTTATCATCAATCAAAACCAAATTAAACAAAAAACTCAATTCTATGTTTCAATTTTATTGAACTCCCTTCAATCCAAATATATATTTATATATATATTTTTTTTTGTTTGGTTTTTGATCCTTTGATTGTTGTTCGGTGTGTTGATTGTTTGAGGTGATCATGTCTAAATACAGATCCAAAGAGGATGATGTTAATCATATTTCTATTTCGATCTTTGTTACGAATATTTCCTGAGTCCATCTCATCTAGAAGATTTGTTTATCCAATGAAAGCAATATGTTCACGTGGTCGATTCCCGTATCCCATCAAGAGGACGAAAGAGGTGCAAGCGATTTGTTTCGTACGTTTTTATAGATGTTTTAACGTGGATCGATTGGTTAACAACCTGTGCACAATTTGGGTTGGCCGTTTAAAACTACACGCAAATACAGCGAGATTTCAAAGGAAGCCTTTAAATGAAATGAAACTCTACCTCTCTAGAAATTGGCGAGAACAAATAGAGGGCTCTAGAATAAAATGCTCTCTGTTACATATGGCGGGCGATGGGAGCGGTAAGTTATCATATGTCAAATTTTCTTAAATCTAGTAATGTGGGTGGAATCTTCCTTCTCCTCTCTTGTCCATTGAATGTGCTTTTGTTGGTTCGACGTGAAACTTGATAATAATGTTATGGGAGAGGTCAACTAAAGTCCGTCTATTAGTAAACATTCGTACTTTATGTTATCAGCTGATAAGGTTTCAATATGTGAACCTATTATATGGAGGTTTGTGGGGTCTTTTATAGGAATTGGACTCTAATGATGTTAAAGAAAAGTTTATGAAGCACGTTGGGGTTGCGTCATGGTTCAATAGGTTGTGTGATGCGGAGCAGGATTTTGTATCTAGGGAGAGAATTGTTTGGGTTAATATTGAGGGTGTACCTCTTCATGCTTGGTCTCGTGCTACATTCCAAAAGATTGGGTCCAAATGGGGAGAAGTGATGGACCTTGAAGAATGTACTGATGATTTGTTTGCAAGAAAAATTATTTGCATTAAAACAAAACAGGAGGTAAACATTCTTGAAGCTTCAAGATATATGTGAAACGAAGGTTATTTAGGTAAGAGCTAAAGAGTTGTATCGTTTGGTCCCCGGTGTTATTAAAGGAGCCAAGAATGTTGGAATAATCTATTCGGTATTACAGAATACAGAAAAAGAAGGTGTAGTATTAAGGAATAGGAACGATGATGGTGGTATTCTGATGCTGAGAGTGAGGTAAAGGGGGTATTCAGAAACTAACTTTGGTTGATCTGACAAGGATGATTATGGATGCGGACCAACGTCGACTATCAGTCAAGATAAGAGTGCTCGAGTGATCCTTTTAGTGTTTATTCATACTGAACAAGAACAAAACAAAGCAGTACTCCTCCCCAACAAATTGTGGATACTATCTAACTCATTCGCCTGGTTTCACACCGGACATGAATGATAATGCGTCAAAGATGTACAAGAGATGCGTGCGAGTGCCGGATAATGCTTCTCCTCACAATCATTCTGTTGGGGTTGAATTCTAGAATTTTGCAAATGCGTCCTAAGGTGTGGATACGTTGTGTCAAATTGGAGCAGAATCTAATGGAGAAAAGGTTTAACGTTAACGGAGGCTACTATATTTAGAGAAGAGAGCTATTGATTGAAATGATAAAAGGTAGGTTCAAGCAAATGGGTTTTTCACGGGGGCTGTTTGAACATAGGAGGTATCATCAATTCACAAGGAGGTCATGAGGGTGATCAATAAATTGCCTTTCTTTGAATATTCAAGGTCCTAGGTCCAAGGCCAGAGAAAAAAAAAAAAAAAAAAAAAAAATCACATGGATCGGGAGTTAAATATAAAATACAAGTGAGTATTCTGTGTCCATCTCTGCAACAAAATGGAATATACTTTCCGATATTGAGATCAAATTCTTATGGGTGAGCAGTTCAGTTTGTTTGAGGCTTCGATCAGTGAAGCTATAGGAAATTCGGGGGGAATTCTGTGCGTTTGGGATCCCAACGTGTTTTCTAAGTCAAATCATGTTGTTTCTGATAATTTTGTTGCGGTGTAACGGAATCTGGATTTCCTAACATATGGATTTTCTTATATTATATCTGTTTACGCTCCTCAATCTCATTCAGTGGAGAACGAACTTTATAGGAATTTTATATACGTCTCTTATACTCCTCTTGGAACGGATGAATAAATGGTATTTTGGGGATTTCAATGAAGTTAGATTTGAAAGAGAGCGTATGGGGTCGATTTTCAATCAACACGGGGCAAATGTTTTTAACTCTTTCATCTTGAACTCAAGTCTTGTAGATGTTCAGTTAGAAGGTTATGCGTTTACCTGGGCACATCCGTCGGCCGCCAAGATGAGCAAATTGGATCGTTTTTTGGTGAGTGAAGGATTAATATCTATTTTCCCCCATATGTCTGCTATTTGTCTTGATCGACATCTTTCAGACCATCGGCCCATTCTTCTTCGAGATGTGATAGCAGACTTTGGAGCTATTCCTTTCAGGCTGTATAACTCTTGGCTCGATTGGGATGGATTTGGATCTTTGGTTTCTAATATTTGGAATTCTACTATTCTTATTGATCGTAATGGTATGGTTCGATTCATTAAGAAGCTTCAAATTCTGAAAAAAGAGATTCGATTGTGGAATATGTCTATGAGAAAGAAACAATCAGCTCATATTAATGATATCAAAACCGAGTTAAGAACTATTGATGCTACTTTAGATCAAGGAGGAGTAACTGATGAATTACTCCTAGCTCGGATGGATTTGATGAAAAAATTTCATGATTCTAAATCTTATGAAGTTCGTGATCAGATTCAGAAGGCCAAGATTAAATGGGCTATAGAGGGGGACGAAAATTCTAAGTTCTTTCATGGTATCATAAATCGGAAACGAGCTAATCTGTCAATTAAGAGCTAATCTGTCCTCAAAATCATCATCATCACTCAAAGTATCATCATTTGAATCAAAATCAGCTTCAACAATTCCCGGTGGAATTGGAGCAATATGAGCGAGTTTATCGACGAACTCCTCGAGAATAGGGTCGATCTTAGAAGAATAATCAATCGAAGTATCACGGTTAATCAAAGATTCCACAAGTTCGGACTCAACATTAACACGATTATCATCACAATTAGGCACATCAAACGTATCATCGGAAATTCCCTCAAACTCACTTGGGATTGGGATAAGGTTCTCAATACTAGACTTTATTACTTCGTCCGATTCCGTTACCGAAATAGTGTCGAGATGCTCATCCCCCATATTTAGAGAGTTATCAGGCTCCTCGATTGGTAAGTCGGTTGTGATTGTTAAAGGAATATAATCATCCTCGTTATCATAAGTAACAGAAAGCATGTAACGACAGGCAGCATCATACTTTTCTTCTTCGTAAGCTTTCTCCTTTTTTCGAACTTCGCTTCCCCATTCATTAAAATTTTGCTTAAGTTTTCGAATTCTAATCTCACAATCTCTCTCATATTCCTCATCAATCTCCTCGCATCGAAATCTTCTAATACCTAAATTATTTATTAATTTCTTAATCTCTCTATCGACCAATTGCTGTTCATGCATCATTTCCTCGATACTCATATCCTCTATTTTCTTTCTTTGATCTCTTATTATTTCTTCAAGTTATTCTTCCATTTTATTAAGGACTTGTAGAATTCCTTGATGATCGACGGAGTCTTGCGGGGGTTGTGGGTGGTCAAATCCGGAAGAATCATAACTCGAATTAGGTTCATAGTAAGTTTCATTGATCGGTTGACATTGATAATCAAAATGAGGACCTCCGCAATAAGCACAACAAAGATATTGTTAAGAAAAACTCGGTGAATTATGTGGATAATAATTATCATTAAAGTTTTGATTGTAGCACGTCTCCTGTTCATAGACAAACGGGAACTGTGGTGAACAATCATAACCATAATGAGCATTATTTCCACATAACTTACATAAGTAAGTCTCAAACTGGGGTTGTGGAAGGTGGTAAGAAAAAGTTGGAGAATTATTGAAAGAATTCGGGTTTGGATCATAAGCGAATGAATTTTCAGCTTCATAATTGCATGTCGGGTGAACATTTGGCAAAATCTGTGGGAGCTCATTAATGGTTTGATTGCATTGTTCTGGATTAGAGATAATCGGAACTTTTGGTGGCCAATTATAACCGTAATGAGCACCTTTACCACAAGATTTACAAATGCATTGTCGACAAAAAATTCCATCTAATGAATCACCGCATTCATAACAACAATTATGGTCAATCTGTGGAGGATCTTGCGAAGCCTTTTTACCAGGGTCTTGATTGACAACGAATGGCTTTCGAGAAGCATTAACAACGTTGGTATTGTCGTCGGATGATTCGGAAGTATCTTGAAAGTCTTGGAAAATTCCATTTTCAATACAATACGTCATTAAATCTTCCTCAAATTCCTTTCGTAAAAATGCACATCCACGACAACTTGGACCATCAATCGGGGTTCCACTTCTTGCACAACGCGGAGAAGAGTCGGGTATGGGAACAAGTATCTTGTCTTTAAGATTCCCTATTGAACAACATTCTCTAGTGTACAATCTTCCACAAGTCGAGCATTCCTTGATAGCGTAGCGGGATTTT
>BQNB010119537.1:0-16820 GCA_026074375.1 Tanacetum coccineum
TTTTCCTGAAATTTTGAGATTTTTCCATTTAGTAGATTAATTTTAATCATTTTTCTTAGGTTTTAACTTTCAAAAATACATAAAAAATAGAAAAAAGTTTTATAAAAATACAAAAAAATAGTTTTTAGCATTAGATTAAATACTTTTAGGTTTACAATCAGGAAAATCATTTTCAACACTTTTAGATTTTAATTTTCATTTTTGAGCTTTTTAATTTTTAAAATAGGATTTTAATTTTAAAAATAGTTAAAAATAGTTTTCTAAGTTTTTATGTTATTTTAGACTTTTCTAAGTTTAAAAATCATTTTTCTAATTTTTTAGGACTTAATTTGCTATTTTTAGGATTTAATTAGATTAAAATAGTTTTTAATTCATAATAAAAAAAATGCTTTTCTTTTTCTAAAAATTTTCTTTTGTCCTATTTTAGGTTTAGAAATTTAGTTTGCAATTTTTAAGTTTAATTTTGATTTACTTGCTTAATCATCACGTTTTATTTGATTCCCGTTAATTGTTTAAGTGTTTAATTGCTTTTAATTGATTGTTGCTTTTATTTAGTAGTTATAGATACTCAAAAATATCTTTTCTCTTATTCAAATCATAATCCAAGCTAAAGCAAGGTTTCAATTACACAAGTCGTTGGGGAAACGACCCGGGTGATCATTCTTCCCGGTTAAATATACGTATTATATATTATATATATCTTTTAGAGTGAGCTTTTCTTAAGGGAGACTTTAGGAAAGTTCTTAATTGCTCTTTTAGAATATTTTATATTATATATTTTTGCGTATATAAAACTACCAATCAACGGGTCAGAAAGAAAATGGCTTAGATTAGTTGGAATAAGGTCTTAGCTTCCAAAAAATACGGTGGTCTCAGAGTTTCTAGTTTCTATGCTCTTAATCGAGCTCTTCTCTTTAAATGGGCCTGGCGATTTTTTTCTCATGGTTCTTGCCTATGGACGAGATTTATAAAAGCTATTTGTGGTGAAGACGGTGCTCTTAATTCCCCAAGTTCTTTGTCTAAACGCTCTCCTTGGTAAGATATTATTCGTGTGGTTACTGTTCTTCGCACAAAAGGCATTAATCCTTTAGATTTAATTCGCAAAAAAGTGGGCAATGGGTTAAACACCTTGTTTTGGGAGGATTCTTGGTTAGATGATTTGGTGTTAAAGCATAAATTCCCTAGACTTTATGCGTTGGATAACTACAAACAAATAACAGTTGTCGAAAAATTAATCATGCTTCAATGGTTGATACTTTTTGTCGTCCTCCTAGAGGTGGTGCTGAGGAAGAACAACTCGATTATCTTTTATCTCACATGGATGATCTAATATTGACAAATATCCCCGATCGTTAGGTTTGGTCGTTAGAAGCTACAGGTGAGTATTATTTTAAATCTGTTCGTCACCTTATTGATGATTCGATTCTTCCAAAGGAGGAAGTTGCCACAAAGTGGGTTAAAGTCATGCCCATTAAGATTAATGTGTTTGCTTGGAGAGTTTATTTGGATAAGCTGCCTACTCGGTTGAATCTTTTCCTTAAAGGTATTGATATTTCGACTATTGTTTGCCTTCTTTGTCATGCCTCTATCAAATTTGGTTCCTATATCTTCTTTCCCTTTCCAATGGCTCGTCATTTATTATGGAAACTTATGTGTTGGTGGGAGCTCGAGGACATTAATTTAGCCTCTTATGATGATTGGCTTCTATGGCTTACTTCCTCTCGGCTTTCTAAGCGGCTGAAAGAGATCTTGGAAGGTGTTTGTTATATGAAGTGGTGGTTAATTTGGCGCTTCAGGAAGCTTTTCGGTGCTACGAATCCGCGTAGGAAGCTTCTTTTTGATGACTTGGTTCAAATTTCTTTTAATTGGTATTCTAATCGTTGTAATTCTAAACTAAATTGGGTTAAATGGATGAAAAATCCTTGTACCCTTTGCTTGTAATTCTTTTCTAGCATCTTGCTAGTTTCTAATAAATTCATCGTTAAAAAAAAAAGACCCCCTAAAGTACCATTTATACCCTTCTGGTTTTTTACGTTTATTAAATTGTTTTTATTTTTATAATTTTGTTTATATTATAAAACTGTGAAACGGAAAATGCGGAACAAAATATAAAGTTTGACATGTCAAAAGTATTAAACTGTCTAGTACAGAACATAAAATATTATACTGTAAACAAAGAGGACAATGAGAATGTTTCGTACTGTTTCGATAATTTTTAGTGTGCCAGGGTACCAACAATAGTACCCTTTATTTAAACGTTAGATTCCTTATATTAGTTATACAACACTTCAGTATTCTAGCTATAATACTTAATCAGGGCCGTCTCGTATGTTTTCGGTTGTCTTAGGCAATAACAACAGAGAGGCCTCATTATGCTTGTAAACTAAAGAAAAGTTGTATATAAAATTGAATTATATGGCTCACATATATTTAATATATTATACGTATTTATATGTAAAACTAATAAAAATGTGACATTTTTCAAGTGGAAGCCCTGTGCAACCATAATCAAAATAACATGGTAGATAACTCTTTTATATTTGTTTAAAAAAAAAACCTCTATTATGATTATTTAATTTTAGAGTAATAGTAAAACCCCTCTTGCCGTATATTTAAATTGTTGTCGCGTTCTCTACTTTTTCTAAAATGTAGGTCTCGTAGTTGCAAGAAACCTTTTGTGCAAGTGTTATCGGCACATCAAAATGAAATGACTAAAATGGCTCAAGTTAAAATGACAAGTTCTCACTAAAAAATGTGACATTTTAGTCACTTAACTTTGGGACGCAAACGATTTCCGCATGAAAGTATTTCACATGAAACGGCGTATGCATTTTCGAAAAGATAAAATCCGCGCATGCATTTTGAACACACCACGGGGAGGATTTCCGCAATTCACTTATACTTCTATTGTTATTTTATTACACATCTACTACTATTGTTGTCATTATTGCATTCTCGATTGTTGTTTTGTTTCGTGCTTTTACTAAAAACGAGGTTTATAGTTCGCGCTTTGTTGCAGAACGCGAGGCTAAATGGCATTGAGTCAAGAGATATCACGCTTGTGTTTCGCTTAACACGCTGCGTAGAGCGAAGTTTTACGATAATTTATGTTAAACGAAGTTGTTCGTTAAAGACGAAAGCTTTAACGGTTCACTACTGCAACAGTTTTTGCATGATCGAATTATACAAACATCATTTTCATATACAACTTAGCAAATCGGTGCTCGACTACACAAATATCCTTGTTATCATTGCTCTAAAACAATAGTTGCCTAAAAGTATTATGTTCTGAAAAGTAAAGCTCTTTGGAAAAGTGATGACGCGCTAAAACAAAAGAAACTCCCAACTGATGAAATTCATTACAGAATCCGTATCATTTTATTACCTCTCTTGTGAATTAGACTTTCATTTCCTATGAGAAACCTCGGGCGGTTGGTCGAGATCTCTAACTGATGGTGCATCTATCATCATATCATTGTCGTCGTTTTCCAAGTCTAAGTCGATATGTACTGATCTATTTGTGGGCTTCTCAGTAACGCGCTTATTCCTGCCTCTTCCATGTTATCTGATGCTCAAGATTTCAGCAAGTAGTTTATTTCTTCCTCCGAAACCTAACCACGTTTGTGAAAATTCTGATGTTATAAGCACATTGGATTGTGTAATACATGCATACAATTAAAAGTTAGCTTATATAAGCCTAACTAATCTTGAATTAAATAAAGTATAAGAAAACGGGTTAAAACCACAAACTATGTATGTAGCGTAGGAAATCTTCAAGAAAAGGATACTTTATGTCCTAGAAAGTCACAACTAATAGCTTTAAAAAAACTATGAAAAGCCCTTAATAGTATTTTTGACAAAGAGTTTTTTTGAGTTGTTTTAGTGTTATTATTAGAACATAATGAATAGAAATAGTAAATATATAACAAAAGTTTCTTCTTTTAATAGGGAATATCATCGAAAGTTGGTGTTCAGTTTTGATGTTCCTGAAAAAGAAACATGGCCTGCTCATTTCAAACATCAAAGACCTAGATCCGGAGAGTTTATCATTTTTAAACGACAATGTAAGGAAATCTCTTCCATCTTACTAACGGTAACTGAAATTAATGTTTTTTGACAGTAAATACATACTTTCTTTTGAAATTTATATGCAAAGAAGAGAATAGGGGGTTCTTACGTACCATATTTGTTGAACACACATTTCAGATCAAATACACAAAGTCCCTCAGCCGTAACATCACCTATGTTTGCACCCCTTTCAAATGCCTTGGATACTGGATTTTGAATCGATGTTGATGTAATAGCAGCAACATTCTAACATACGAATAATGTCATAGTGATATATCAGTGTTAACTTTGCCACAAAGCCATGACATCAAAAACGGAGAAAAAGTAAACCTTTGCCACATTAGCATCACAGTGATGCAGAAAGAGGGGTGGAGCAACTACAGTATCGAGTTCTACCCGAGCTCCCATCTCCAGCAGAAGGTCAGACCAGTAAGCAAAAGATGTGACTGTATCATCTACAAATCAAGGAAACAAAGTTTTTGTCAGGCATTTGAAGCTTTTCTCAGGCATTTGAATCTTTTGAGTTGCTACATAACACAAATAGTATTATCAGTACATTGAAGGGTGCGTCTATAAGTTACTTTCTTAAGGTTTAGTCACTTTAGGAAATCTTTGCTTTCTGAATGCAACTCTTCAGGCTCTTGTTACTTGTTCTCCCTTTGTACATCTTCTGCAGGAGCTAACGCGCAATATACCCAAGCTAGACTACAATATGTTTTGTTCTTGTGATCATGGCGTCGTTCAAAGCCATTTAAGAGTTGGTTGTGTGTGGCACATAATTTGAATTCTGCTAATCGTCACCTTTACTTGAATTATTTCCAGCTTGTGATCATCAACACGTGATAAGCATTGATAAGCTCAATGCTCATAATAGCATCTTGCAAGGCCAGCAACAATATCTTATTATTGTTTGTTTACTGCTTATAAATTTTGTGTTTGTAGAATGATATAAAAGATAAGAGGGAAAAGCGTAACTATAGAGAGTGTATACAGATAGTGTATACCTGAATTGCTGTCGGAGGGGTGTCTCAGTCCTTCAAAAGTATGCAATGTTTATTAGGCAACCATATCAAAATACACGCCAAGGATTTTGCGACTGTCACGCAAGCTAAACCGTAGACTTTTTTCTACAAATTAGGCACGCGTGAAGGTAACAAAATTCTTAGCAAGCTTTAGGGAACATACCTGGGGACCAGTCAGAAGCCAACGACCATTCGGATGTGGTAGATTTACTAAACGGATGTCATTGACTTCTGACATGGAAGCCAGGGATGTTCACTAATAGTGAATGTTTTAAAGAAAAACGATTTATGGGACATGGCATTTTACAACGACAACCTCAACAACTTTTGAAACCCGCATAAGGTTATAAAGGCGAGTTTGGAACTGAATGGGTCAAATCTGGACTTTATTACTGTCATTTACCCAATTTTATTTATTTTGGGTCAAATTTGGATTTTATTACTATCATTTACCTACATAAGGTTATAAAGGCCCTTTTATGCCCTTCTAGATTAGGAGGCGTTTGAACAACACCTTTTGAGGAGCTGGTTGGACAGTAATTAACTGATATATATATGTTCATTTAAACGAAATAGGTAAAATTAGCAAAGGGAATAAAATCAAGCAAGAGTAACTTACGGGTATCTTGCATCTCTAGCTTTTCCAGCATATAAAACCTGCTGACAAGTCCTCCTCATATGAGAAACCATTTGCAACAGAGCTGCCCTCCTAATGAAAGCTACAACACCAAATGTCTTCTCCCAACTTTTATAACAATGTGACCATGACCCCGTTGAAAAAGCCCTTGGAAGCCTATTCATAATAATAGCAGAATCTAAATACTATTTAATGGGATGTGTAGTGCGATCCGGATATAGATCTCTTTGTAATTATCAACTTTTCTTCTACCGGTATAACCTTCTAAAAGACATTTGACCATATACCCAAGCTACCAAGCTTTTCTACTACGTCCAGAAATACTAGGAAATAATAAATAGGTAGTAAGCAACAAAAGAAAAAATCCATAAAGTAGTAAGCAACAAAAGACAAAACCTCAACCTTTCGTAAAGACAGAATCGGACCGATGGTATGCAATGTTAGGAGAAGAAGCTTTACACATGAAAGGACTGATAAACAATACTAACAAAGAAACATATATCTTTAGACTAACTTTTCATTACAACAAAGGTGCACGACTGAAGTGGCACGCAATGAAGGAAAAGTGTGTACCTATATTACACAGAGAATCGGGATGATATTAAATTTTTCTAAAGAATGCTTCAAATGATGTTTACAGATTATACTATTTCCATAAAAATTTTACTGGTTTGGTTAAGTAATTTGATCTATGGAGTTGTATGCAATATAGATTAATTACAGGAAACTCTCAAACTGTTCAACATCAAGTAAATATATCTTATACTTCCAGTTTGACCCGTTAAAATAAAACATAACTCACTTACTGCAATATAAATAAATCATCGAAAGTACCATCTCTGACTAACGGCATTTCTATTTCAACTATCATATGTCTCATATTTGATAATATATTGCACTTCAAAATGATTCTGAAAAGTAATAGGGTTAATTGAAAGGACATACTTGCGTTCCTTGCATTAATGGAGAGCGGCAACTTGAGACTACCCGTTGAACAACTTCTAATGGAGTGTTAATCACCTCTAGCAACTTCTCTACAACAATATCCATAATAAAATGTTATAATTCAATAAAAATATGTATCAAACAGGCCTTTTAAAATTATTTATTAGAGATAAAGAAAGAAATTAGATCAAATCTAATTTCCAGCAACCGTCTCTTCTTGATATTAATGGAACTTTAAGCTCCAAATAACATGCACCATCGGGTGTTTTGGGTTCATTTACAGTAACTTTGGCAGCATCTTATAAAAAATGTAAGAAAATAAGGGAACCACATTAAGTATAACACGATGAGGGCGCTTGTTTGACAAAAAAAGAAACACATTTGCTAAGACTATTACTCATTGTCATGTGAAAATTAGTTGAAATTCAGATATATAAAAAGCGCACACAAATCAACGTACGCCTTTTAGCTGGAAAGTTAAGGTACTGTTTTATTAACTCAATCTCATGAATACTGTTACATTTTATCGACTATGTGGAGAATGCCGAAATTGTCTACCAATCTATCCTCGTATGTTAAACCCCCTCCATCGAAGTATTTCTTAGTCTAACACTCTAAGCGTTTTAAGACAGCAACATATTTCTACCAAATTAAACTCAATGTCGAAAAATAAATTCAAAGGCCGCCGTAAAAAGTGTGAAAATCATTCTGCATAAGGCTCAGATAGGCTAACAATCAAAGAAACATGAAACGTCTGGCATGGCTACAACAATAATGAATTACCTTGCCAACACCCGGATGATCTCAGCTCAACCGAAGCCATTTTTACTCATTACAGCCCCTCACGACTCATATGACGACCGTTTAAATGGCTCATAAACTTATTGAAAGCACACTAAGCAGTTTATGTGCGGCTGCAAGCTTAATGAGCCTGCCCCACCACACTGCTACCTTTTTTAATTCCCTATTCTAGGTCTTAGTTTACGACATGAGGCTCAATTTGATTGGTAACCAAGAAAAGCAGCGACATCCTCCATGGTTGCAAAGCTGATACTTTGCCCTCCAATGCGAATGTCACCAACTTTATTCAAACCTGTTCAAATCATAACAACCTCTAAATAGAGCCCTCAAAGACCCCGTCACGTCAGTGAGTGAAAAAAAAGAAAGAGCACAAATACATTATAGGCATAATGGCAATCGTAATAACACGGCTGGTGTGGCTGCAAGCTTAATAAGCCCACCCAATGACAAAATAAATAATCACATGTTGCCACACAACACAATAACACTTACCTCCTAAATTCAGCCTTTAAAGGCTTGACCGAAGTGCGTTTCAGATTCATTAGCAATCAATAAATACACACAGCTGCTATGGCTGCAAATTTATATATGGCTACAAGCTTAATGAGTGTGCCTCGCCACACTGCACCCTTTTTTAAGTGGGTGTTCTGTCTCTGAGTTTACGACATTAGGCTCAATTTGATTGGTAAATAACAAAAAAGCGGTGACATCCGCCATGGTTGTAAAGTTAATACTTTTCCCTCCAAACACGCGAATGTCACCAACTTTGAATAGGCTCAGATAAGTTACTAAAAACATAAAAGGATGCACGCTTAATAAGCTCACCCCACGATGGTATGTGCTTAGTTACACATACCATTTTCCATTAAAAACGGACTTAAATGACCAAAAACGTACCAAAAATACATTGTATTTGTATGTTTTCACTTATATTGTGCAGGAAATGGATATCCGACAAAACTACGAAAAATCAAGCCAAAACCGACAAAACCAAGCAGGAGAACGGAAAGAGCGTGAAGCAAAAGTCAAAAATCAAAGCCAAAGGTCAAAGTCAAACCCAAGAAGTCAAAGTCAAAGTCGAAGCCGTAAATGAATAAATACTTAAATGGGCCCACCCGTACCCATTTAATGGGCCGGGTCAGCCCATTAATGTATTATTTGAAGACCATTTCATATAAAAGGGCCCAATACCCTTTTATATATACTCGGTCCAAAACAATAACCAAAGGCCCATTTTCTTAACTGTTATTGACTTAACAGCCCCACAAAACTGATGTTAGTCCTTAAAGGACTATGAGTGCAATAACAAACTACAACCTCAAGGACTGTTCTTGCCAATTCCTTAAACTCTTTTACACCACAAGGACTACACTTGAAATAGAATACAAATGAGGGGCCAAGCTTGCCATTTCTCCAAACCTTTACCCTGTTACCATCAAAACAAAAACAACTCTTTTTCCCGCCAATACTATTCACCTGTCTCTCTCAAACCACCCTACAACCTCGACCCCTGCAACTCCAGACAAAACTATCACCCTCTCAACCATACCCCACTTCACATGGGTTAATGCCACCTTGGCAATCCCCTTAAACCTAATTTGACAAGGGAAAATGACAAAGAATCAAGGGTTGAGATCACAAGACTTGGAGGGCACACAATTTGGATGGCTGGGATTGATCATTGAAGTCTCTAACACAACAAACACACCTCAGAACCCCCTCAGTGAACAAGCACATAAAGAGCTGAAGACTCTTAGTATAAGTAGGGCTAGTGTAGCTTATTTGTATAGGTCGAATTTTTGTTAAGTCCAGTCTTGTATTAACAAAGTTTGTCCATTTTTAATATTACAATTCAATTTACTTGTCATTTTAATTACTATCATTTAATTTCAAGCATTGTACCTTTTCTAGTTAATGAAATTTTAAGTATTTTTCTTTAATCATTGTCATTTACATTACTTGTCTTTTAAATACTGTTTTTAAGCTCTTGTACAAGCTTTTGAACCATTGAAAGCTTATATAAACACTAGTTTTCAAATTCTGTCTTAAAAATCAAAAATCACAAAAATTGGTCAAAAGAACATTGGAGCAAGGTATATAATGGATGGCTTTGGGTTAGTGCTTCATAGGAAGCTTTAGGAGTGGTGTATAAGCTGATTTGAGAGCTTATTCTCTTGCCTAAAAGCTTTGGACTCTTGTAAGCTCACTTTTCTAGTTTTGCTTATTTACTGTTCATATGCTTATCTCTGCTTATTTCCCGCTTATTTGTGCTTATTTATGTTGTTTTATGCTTACTTGTCCTTATTTATTGCTTATATGTCCTGTGTTTAAGTTTTTCTTTAAAACTGTTCATTTTAGCCTTAATTCTGCTCTTTCTTTGTTTGCTTATTTAAGTGCTTAATTGTTATTGGACTCTGCTTATTTTTGATTTGTTGTAATCTGTCTTCAACACCCTTTGTTTAAAACATCAAAAATCAGCTTGAAAAGTGGATTTCAGAACTTAAAGGGGTGTTTGGTTTAAGACCCAAAGTAGGTCAAAATTGGTGATAAACTGTTTTGGGTCATTTGGTAAACTTTGACAAGCTAAATTTAGCAATTTTAATCAGTTTTTAAAAAAGTTTCAAAGTTTGAAAGATCATTTTTAAGTTTGGTCTAAAGGTGTTTGAATCTGTGGTGACAAAACAGTTTCATATAGCTTATTTGATTAGGCTTTTAAATCCAGCTTTTAAGAGTTGTTTTGGAGTTGTTTATGTTGGAAAAATACAGTAGAATCAAGTTTTTAAAGTGTCAATTGTTAGTTAAGTGTTGGTAACAAATCTGTCTAAGCTCATTTTCAATTAGTAAAATTCCCCTTTTCAATCTTATTTTTAAGTTAGTAAAAATTTGTTTTATGTCTTAAAATTTCTTGCACATGTAGTTGTTAGTTCTAATTTCATCTGTTTGGGCTTATCTTAGCTTTTAAAACCCTTTTCCTAGCTTATTTTGTAGGCTGCATAAGCAGATTTGTCTTTTAAAAGAAAACCAGAAAAGTAGTGGTCTGTCTGAACCAGCACTTTTCATTTAACTTTTTCATAGCCTAATTGAGTTTCAAACTCCTTATTGACTACTGATTCTAGTAGCTCTTTGGATAATCTTTAAGGTCTTATAAGCTGTATAGCCACAAGGTTCTGATTGGGGGCTTAAAAATAAGTCCAAAAGTGGTCCCTTGGGCTGTTTGCCTGCTAGTTTTTGCTTATTTGCCTTTTTAGCTTTTCTGCTTATTTTCTTGCTTATTTAGTTTAGACTTGCTTATTAGGTTTAAGTTTAGGTCTGTGTTTGCTTATTTTTCCTTTCCATTAGCTTATTTGTGCTTAAATAGCTTAACAATTTAACCTTGGTCATTTAAGTTAAAAAGTAAAAGAAACTGTCACTTATTTTTGACTTATAACTGGATTATTTGTGTTTTTCATAAAAAGTTGCTTTTTTAAACTTGATTATTTTTGTGTGTTTTATAAGTGTGCAAAAATAAATTAAAAAAAATATTTTTCAAAAAGGAAGCCACACACTTTGGCCTTTTTGCTATTCAGCCCTTTTGGGCTTATTTCTGGCTTATTTAGATAAGCTGGGTAACTCTTTTTATTTTTCATAGATTCACCATTGTCTTAAGCACTTTTCAGAATTTTTTAAGATTTTTCCCATTTAATTTAGTATTTTTAATCAATTTTTATTTTAAAAACAGTTTTTAATTCAAATAAAATTATAAAAAAATAAAAAAAATCCAATTCTTTTTTTTTAAATTTTCTTTTATCATTTAGCACCTAGGAAAATTAAATTTGCCTCAGTAGGGTTAAAATTTCACAATTTGGTTTTTTAAAGAACGGGTTTAGGATCCCGTTCTCGTTTTTAGGTTTAAATCACTTACTTTCTTTCGTTTTTAGGTTTCCCTTATTCGTTTTTGCATTTTAATTGTAGAATTAAAATCCCAATCCAAAAATCTTAAACTATTCAAAACACGCGATCACGAACGTAAAACCGATTCTCAATTCACGCCTCGTTGGGAAATGACTCGGGAGGTTTTTTTTAGGGTTTTGCTTTGGATAAAAGTGAAGTCTCTTTAAAAGCCTTACGGAATACTTATCTCTCTTATTATTGATCATATCCTTATTATGTATTTATATCATATAATTATTATATTTATATATAATAAAAAGGACGAGTCAATTTTTGGCGCTGCTGCCGGGGAGGTGTGTGCGATTATCGTGTTTCGTTTGAAGATTAGTTTTTGAAGACCCTTCCTTGTGAAGTTATCATTTTCCGTTTGTGAATATATTTTCTTATTATTAAAAATTAAAAAATACCAACAATACTTTTCCTAAAGTATTGAAAGTACCAAAAAAATCGAAAAACCAACAAAACAAATCGTGTTGTTAATCGTTATAATCGGCTCACCTTTGAATTACAAACTATAAGGAGGGTATAAGGCGGGCTTGATCTGGAACATTGCCCAAAAGGAAGAACGCTTTTAAATCGCTTCGGCGTGCTAATTCCTTCCGCTCTCTTGTGAGTAGTTTAAAGAGCTACCGTGGACTTTTAACTTCCGGTTACCAAAAATATTGTGTTGTTCTTGTTTTTAGTGCATGCGCACTCGCTCTTCTTCGAATCTCGTTGGTAATTCTTCTTCTAATCCAACCACCACAAACCCGAAACGTCGTAACCGTAGACGTTCAAAGCAACCTTTTTCTCTTGAAGAATCTTCCGTAGATACGATGGCCGATTAACGTATTATGGCGGAATTACTCCGTGCACCCACTGAGGGTTGTGCAGAGACGGCAATCGTCTGGTTCCAACAATTATTGCTGAGCATTTCGAACTCAAAATAGTCTCATTAAATATGATGACTTCGGACAATTTTTAGACTTGGAAAGACTATCATCATGATCACATTTCATGGTTTAAACAAAATAACTATCCACCATAAAATTCAAGGATGTGCATATTCAGCGATTAAGCTCAAGCTTTTTCCTTTCTATCTTGCTGGGGGAAGCCAGTCGCATTGGGCTTAAATAAGACCCCCCTCGTTATTTTATCACTTAGGTAGATCCTTGTTTCCAAATTCATCAATGTATTCTTTTTCCTCCCTCTTGATGACAAATATCAAAATGTAATTTCCAATCTTTGAACAACGTTTTGGTGAATCGTTTAATGAGGCATGGGACCGTTACAAAAGTTCTCCTTCGTTGCATGCCCTTCATCATGGGGGTTTTTACCGAATTGCACCACCGTGATACCCTTTAACAATGCCTTTAAACCCAACCGACCAAGACTCTTTGAATTCTGCCGCCGGTGGTAATCTTTTGGAAAGAAGTACTCGAGATGTGTTGACGATTATCGAAAACAAATCCAAGGTCCGCAATTCATGAAACAAATCGATTGTTTCTCAAGAGAAATCAAGTGATGTTAATTCTTCTTCTTCCTCTGATTTAGCCAAACTTACTCATGCAGTAAATCAGCAAACGAGTGCTGTGACTACCGCCATGACGGCTATTCTAAAACAATTTCAAGCAACCCTACCTCCAGCTTCCGTAAAGTCTGTTGAGGAGATTTGTGTTACTTACGGTGGTGCTCATCCATATTATCAGTGTCTCGCCGTCGATTGGCAAAACACTTCTTGGAATATGTGGATTATATCCAAAGGATACGTTTGTAGAGCCGCAGGTAATATCAATCAGGTTAATTCGGTTATCTCTTTCCAGTTGTGGCTAATACAAACTGGACCATCGGGTCTTGACATCAACCAACGTTGTTAAAATATTCAAAAACAGTTTTGCCAACTCAAGGATATAAATGAGGAAACAATCTTTTAATCAAAATCTAGCTATCAAGCTCCCAATTCAACATAAACCATAGTGTTCCTTTAAGTGATTGGAAAAAATTTAAGAAAACAATGAGGCTAATTTATGAAAGCCTGCCAAACCAAATTAACAATTGAAAAATTGAGTTAAGGAATGAAAATGCAAAATTCGAGATTCAAACTTCAATGTCTAACCAGACAAACTGAGCTTATGAACTTGATGGCTGTTTCTTTTAGATGAACACGCTTATTACTCGGGAACAGGATTCTCTCTCCTAGAACACCGTTGCTAACCATAAAGGTGAATTGAAAGCCATTACACTTGAAGTGGGTCTTGTTCTTGAGGGAACCTACCGTTCCTATGGCTCTCCTCATTCGTTAATCCATTGGAGGTTGAAGTGTTGAGGAGACTTTTAACATACCCGGAACATGATGAGGTATACCTTAAGGTCCCAACTTCATCTCGTTCAAAGCTAAAACCTCCTTCTCAAAGAATTTATGTGGTTCTACAAAAGTGTATGATCCTCGTCAGCCTTATATCCATTATCCATCAAGAAGACCAAGTAAAAGAAAGAAAAAAGATGAAGTCTAAAACCACAAATTTTGGCAAATGTTTAAACAACTTCATATCAATATCACTCTTGCCGATGCTTTGGTTCTTATTCCTAAATACCAAAAGATACTTAAAAGTCTCCTTTCCAACAAGGAGAAAACTTTGAATGGGCCAAAAATAACCCCTCAATGAAAATTGCTCAGCGGTTATCCTTAAGAAGTTACCCGAAAAACTAGGAGACCCTAGGAAATTTCTCATTCCGTGTGGTGTTGTGAGCTCAAAGTGCAAGGCCCTAGCCGATCTAGTGTGCTTCGCATAACTTGTTGCACTCTCGGTGTGGAAAATAGTTAGGTTTACCAGCTTTTTCCACCCTAATGACTCTTGAACTACGCCCACCCAATCGGCAATCTTGTACACCGGAAGGGAATTGCAAAAGAGAAGTCTTTGTTTCGGTTGGAAAGTTCACATTCCCCGCTGATTTTGTCATCGTTGATTATGAGAGCGATCCTCGTGTCCCCCTCATCTTGGGAAGACCATTCTTAAGGACCGCTCGTGCTTTGATTGACGTTCACAAAGAAGAAATAATTCTCCGTGACGGTGACGAAAGATTAATCTTGAATATGAGAAATGACACTTCAAGATATTCTATATACACCTAAAAAAGAATCAATCAAACATGATTGATACTCTAAAATATTTAACACAAAGAATATCTTGAAAGACTTGTTGGGCATAATGAAATGTTTACCAATCAATCAAGTGTGGCAATCATTACTTCTTCTCTAATTTCTTATACACGACTTAACTTCAACGGAAAGTTAATAGATGATATCTTTGATCCAGAGGGAGGCATTATTGAGAACTTGCTAAATCTTGATAAAACCAAAGATCTCCCTCCATATCATGATAATCCATTGAGTGGCATTCCCACTTCGATTTCAGAAACCGTGACCAAGTCTTCTTCTTCCCCAACGCTTACTTCCTTCGAAGAATGTGATTTAATTTGGGAAGAATTCGAAGCTTATCTCGCAAGTGAATCATTTCCACCGGGAAATGATGATCCTGTCGACCTTTAACTCGAGGAGTTCGCCGATGAACTCGCTCTTATTACATTTCCACCGTGAAATGATGATCTTCCTTTTGATATCGAATCCAATCTTAAAGAAATAGAACATTTACTTAACAATAATCCTACCAAGGAAATGGATTCTATTCTCGAGGATTCGGTGATGAGGGTATCGTTGAAATTCCTAATAACAATCTTCGTTGATACCATCTCCTGAGATGTTCAACGATGATCTTGCTCTTGATTACTCATCCCTACATTATGGGATTATTATGATGATGAAATTTTTAGCTTGAGACGTTAATGATCAATATTATTATGATCCTTTTGTCTTTCCAAGAAGAGAAAATAAAGGTATTCTAAAATCTTGAATTGATTGAATTGTATCAAACATTAGATAAAGTGATTTACTTCCTTTCCCGATTGTGACTCGGTTTTCTATGAGGATTTTCCGGAAGTTGATGCTTGTCTTCGACCAACTAACTGAGGGACAAAGGTATTTAATCAGGAATAATCATTCTGAGAACTTAATGAAGGTCACCAAATTGTGCAACAATGGAAAAGAATGTAAAGAAGGCCACTAATGCTTTCTTTAATTCTGAGGATTGATAATCCTTCACTCTTTATGAACTTCCTTTCACAAAGAATGTTCCCGGAGTTACGTAACTACTCTCGTTTTCATCCGGGAAAAGAGGAAAAAGTTTTTTCAACCCTAGTGATTCTCACTCTAAAGGAGTTATACTTCTCTTCTCCCTTCAAGTGAGGAAAAATCTCCTCATCTCTTATCTCATCGGGGCTTTAATCCTTCTAAGATAATTTCTGATTTTTCTAAAAGCCCGATGACGATTTCTGGAGGGGACATTCCTATCTTGGATGTTCCGTTTCTCCATTTCTATCCTCCTTGACAAGCTCAAGTATGGGGGATCGAGTCGGCTCAAGACTCGGTTAACAAAAACAAGGCGCTTCGTGGGTGGCAACCCATACTTATCTTAGTAGTAGTATTAATAAATAAATGTGTTGTGAGGAGGCTCTCCTCTACCTTTCTCGTGTTTTGTGGTTTTTGTTGTATGTCCAGGATTGCCCAGATTATTAAAGCCTCTCGTGCTTGCGGTTTTATCCTTCGTTCACTTGACCTTCAAATCCTCAGCTTCATTTTGGGAATCCAATATCCAAATCTTATCGACTAATGTTTATCTTTAGCATACTTAATAAATGGCTTAGGATTTACGTAGAGACCCTTCTTAAAACATTAAGGACAATGTTTAATTCTAGTATGGGGGGTCTATCGATTTTATTGTGCCTGCAGTCGTTGTTTTCACGTAATCTCGTTTTTACCACCAAAATATCAAAAAATTAAAAAAATTAAAAAATTTCAAAAAGAAAATAAGTGTTTTCTCACAATTTTGTCTTTCCTGTTAGGTAGAATAAGAATAAATTTTGACTCGATCGAGCGTGTTGAGCTCTAGCTTGTTCCTTAACGTTTAGACTAAGCATTCGCGGAAATTCGCGAAGAACGAAAAATGATAGAGTTAAGTATGAGTTAGATGCTAAACAAGGATTATTTGGAAATCTTAAGAGCTCATGTGTGTAATTTGTGGCTTTTTCTCCCATAAGCTTCTAAATGGATTAATAATACGTGCTATTTTTGGAGATTAAACTTAAATCAACAATTTTTATGTAGTTAATAGCAAAAATTTTAGTCTTAGTTCAAATTTATACTTGAATTTTTCAAAAAGAAGTCTTCTCTATATCGTGAGAATATATATATATATGTGTGTGTGAAAAATGATGAAAAATGAAAAAAAAATATAATAAATATAAATTGTGGGCTGATAAAAGTTTGTTGTATCTTGTCGGCTCACAACCGATGTTACAGCCTTCTAAAGAAAGCCCATAGT
>BQNB010119538.1:0-20796 GCA_026074375.1 Tanacetum coccineum
GACTTTAGTCATTAAACATAACGGTTAGTTTTCTTACCTTATTTGTGTGTTAATCATAGTCATCAAACTAGATCCAATCCGCTGCGTACTCGTAGTAAAAGTGGTTTACTAGTTATAAAATCCCAACACATGGAACATGTATGCTCATCAACTAATGTCTTAACCTGAAAAGATCTCTCTTTTTGCATCCAAGATTCCCATAGTCTATAAGGACACATTGCTTTCCCACGGTTACCTCTACTGCATCTCCCTACTAGTCTTTTACCTTTAAATTTAGCCCCTCTTCCATCCCTAAGTTCCGCCACAATTGCTTCTCTTTAAACCGCATCCTTTTAATCCTTCCCAATTCCACTTCATCCTAACCCAACCGTTTTGACTCCGTTCGTGTGATTATTAAGGACATGGACAGGTCCCGTGTTCGTGGCAACATCTCCATCGTCAATCTCCTCATTGGGATATTTAGAAATAAACAACTTGATATGTGTATGAAACTACTTACAAATGGGAGCTTATGATGAACATGTATACTTACAAGTGTCTTCTCCAAGCTCATTTGCGTGCTCGGGATTCTGGTAAAGGGTTGCAAGTTTATCAGGATATGACTAGAAAAGGATATTACCCTGATATATTGGCCTACAATCTGCTCCTTGATGCTCTCGCCAAAGAACATAAGGTAGTATTTATTAAGGGGATGTTTTGTTTAACCTTATGTGCGACCCTTTTGCTTTTCGGCTTATATTCTAAAACTTCACCTTATTTTCATGCTTATAGGGCAGACCTGTGGATTCACGAGATAAGCTTAAACAAACATATTTTTTCAAATTATCTTATAATAATTCTAACCAGGTAGTTTTGTTTTGTTTTCAGGTTGATGAAGCCAACAAGGTTTTCCAAGTCATGAAGAGGAAAAACTGTGCGCCTGATAAATATACTTATAATAATTCTAACTATATATGCTATGTCATGCTCTTTTTCACCGGCTAGGCATGTAGTGATGACTAAAATAAACAGTTTTCCTTATTATAGTGATGGTTTTAAAAGAAAAATTAGTATAGTGACTGAATTAGCTATTATGTGAAAGTATGGTGACTTTTCAGTGCTAAAACCCTAATTTCATATATACCTAATTTTGAACATATAATGACATATTTACCCAACTACTTATAATGTCCTATGTACCTAATATAAACATTAAAAGTACCATATTTACCCATTTCATAATAAAATCAATCAATTTTTTTTAAACATTAGATTCCACTGTGCCCTTGATGATAGTATTAAACAAATTCTTATTACGTAAACAACCCACCATCAAATCCCCTCATATGGTTTTATTACAACATCTCATAAGTGTATGAGCAACATATGTCGAAAAGTGAAAGCAACATGCACACAACCAAATTAATATTAGAGAGTAACATGAAAAAATAAACAAATAACAGTGTAAAATTTTCTTTTAATTTTTATTTGAATGAAGATGGATATCATTTATGCGAGGATGGCATCCAAATAAGTGAACATAAAGATTAGTAGTCTGTTTATACTATATTATCAAGGTTATAATTGGAATTGATTCTTGTCATTGAAAAGTTTAATAAATTTTATAGTGAAATGGGTAAATATTAAATATTTGATGTTTATATTAGGTATATATATATATATATATATATATATATATATATATATGACATTATGAGTTTTAGGTGGGTAAATCTTATATCTATACCTTCATTAAATCAGAATAATAAGAGAGTACGTGTCAAAATAATATACATAACACGTAAGCTATGGGTATGTTTGGCATGCAAGATTATAAGGAGATTATGATTACTTTTTGAAAAAACAATCTATTTAAAATATAAGCTTTGGCAGAAGAACTTATAAGAGATTATATAAAAAAAATTCCATAATCTCTTAAAATCAAATGCTACTTTATGTAGCTTATAATAATAATCTCTTTTCATAATCTTCATCTCCATCTACAGCTCCGTCTCCAGTTCCAGGAAGACTTACTTTTACCAAACATACCCATATATCTGTAGTGTCGGCTTGTCTGTTATTTTCTCACCATGTCTGAGTATAACTACGTTTCTTTCACTTCCTTCCCAAAGTTCCATCAGTTAGAAATTAGAAACTGCTTTCAATCAATCTCTTATATCCCTAAAACTAAAATTAACCCTAAAACTTACCGACTTATTATGCATAATTAACCCTAATTGAATATTCAGAAAACGACTAAAGATTTGTTTGGGTAAGTTTTAAGTTTTTAAGTTTTGTTCTGTTAATTGTTTAAATGTATGTATTATGTCTTCTAATAATCATCTTGCACGCCAAGTGTTTGTTGAAAGGACATCAAACTATTAAAACAAATAAAATACTTTTTATGTTTGATTCTTTAGATTTTGATAATATTTTTTGTATGGTTTATCTATTCGTGCAAATTTTAGTAACATATACTTATCAATTGTTTGATAATATGTCTAATTGATATTACTTATCAATTGTTTGATAATATGTCTAATTGATATTAAAAGTTTGCATTTTCTGATTTTTATCTGAATTTATTGATTTAGTTTCTGCATTTCCTTTGTTAAAAGTATGTTCTTCTTAATTGAATGTTTGTCAAGATGGGTTTTATGGTAAAAGAATACCTCACACGAGCTTTTTATCAGCAACCAGTGTTTTTATGAATGATTTTTGGCTGGGCTGATTCTTATTTCTTTGGTTTTGTATTCTTATTGGATTATTGTTAAGTTGTTAACTGGTTTTTTAGCTGATATGTTGTATAGTGTTATGAGTATATAAGACTATTTGTTTGAGGGAGTGATTTGTACAATTTTAATGTAAAACTAAAAATTTGGTGACATGAAACAAGTGTAACTTTATATTTTCAGAAAATAAGTTGGTTTAACTAGGGAAGGTTTGTTATTAATTTGGTGTATAACTTTTTCAAGAAGTTGTTACATAGAATTTAGCAAGCAATCTTCACATAAGAAGAACAAAGATGGACCATTCATTCCATTATTTAAAGCATATTTACTTTAGAGCTCGCGCTTCTATTGTTTCAAAAGAAATGTCTTAATGTAGCTTTGGATCTGTTTTTTTGTCGTCCTTAAAGTGGATAATTAGTGGAGGTAGTAAGATGGGCGAAACAATTAATTTGAGATGTCGGTCAAAACGGGGTAGATTGTGTAAAGCAGTTATTGTTTAAGAAATAAAATACTATGATAAGTTGATTATAACTTTGTCTATAAAAAATATGCAGGGTGAATGTATGCTCTTTCTATAATAATGCCTGCAAATTTTATCAAATAATCTACGTCTTAAGTGATGTAATGAACCTAATTTATTTCTATTGCTTTCCATAGCATCAATTTATTTATTTATTTTTGCTTGAATGGTCTAATTGCTTAGATATTGTAACCAACTTTGATGCATCTAAGGTGGTAATAACTTGTACGAGACATGATAGAGGAACAATGTAGTCGTATGATCTGTTTGACGAGTGTTAGAGCATGAACTTTGCACAAGGATTAGAACAACAAAATAGATTCCAAACTTAATGTAAAAATTAAATTGATAGCTCTAATGGGTTGAAAAATAAGCCATGTAGAATTATGGGTTGAACAGGCGGGTGTGCGGGTGACACAAGGTTCAACACGGGATATGTTTGAATAAATCACAATGACAAATATAGGAATGCCAAGCAACTGGCATCTCTCTTTATCACAACCTTTCCCTAAAACTGGGTGCCAAAAGTTGACCACTCATGCAATTCCCTCCATCACTACTAATACCTAATATTGTTCAAAGCATGGGTTACTTTATTACAGTAGACCACATTGTTTAAAATAAATCATCAGGAACACCCCTATGGTACTTATTTACTATATGAATACAAAGATAAGCAACTTTATCCAAAACACTTTAAAGTGCTAATTCTCTTAAGAAATAAACAGTTACTTTTTTTTAATTAAAAATGCCGAAATAAATAGTTACTAATTCTCATATTCGTGAGTTGAAAGTATGACATAATTACCCTTTATTAACAAAGGTTTTGAGTAACTCCAGAGGGCGAGAATATAATGAGTGAAATTAGTAAAATCATGACATTTTCTCATAAGTATACAAAGGAAATTGGTCCAATCGATTGAAATGGACAAAACAGTCATAAAATTTATGTTATATAACAATGCATGTTTGAAAAATACTAGAAATTCACAAGGTTTTCACTTTAGTTACTTTTACTGTTGTGATTCCATTTGTAGGATATAACAATGCACGTTGGTAGGACTTTCATTCCATGTGTTGGTTTTTATTAGTCTTGCATATCATATCCATTACAAAAAGATAAGGAACAACTACTACAATTTGACTTTGAAAAGTCAAAAAATTATTTTTGAACTCCATTGTTACATTTTTCTCTAGGAGCTTCGAAATGCTCATAGTTGCTTACTTTGATATGTATTATGGAATCATACAAAACATGAGAAGTAACTAGAGCTTTGATGATTCATCATAATTGCTGATGAAATTGTTATGTTTGTTCGATAGTGTTTGGATGTTTCGGCATAAATCGATTGGTTTGCTTGGTGTTTCGCTTGCAGTTAAATTTAAACATGCTTTATGTTACAAATCAAAGTTTGGTTTGATGTAAAAGCTGATTTAACTGCTTCGTGATCAAACTAAGGATCATGGATATGAAATGGAAGGACAACTTTTTGGCATATTCTAAATTAAATGAAACTCGAGAATTGGTTTTGATCTAATGTAGGCGGTTATATCTGAAAGGCTCAACACTCATCTTGGTGGTTTGAAGTTTTTGGCTACTGTTCGAGCTGATATTCTATCTTTTATCTGGTAAGTTTATGCCAAAAATTATTGTTTCTAATGAGTACCCTTCATACTGTGTCTTTTATTTAGATGTTGTGCATTAGCTAGCTAGCTTCTTGATTTAAGCAAAATGATATAGTTGATAAAGCAAGGAACTTGGGTCTTATCTGGTTATTAAAAACCTTCAGGGATGAAAACGTTGCATCATTACAAGCTCTCAACTCATGTTTTTTTTACAACGGCAAAAAGGGAAATAAAAATAGAATGGGACAATCTCTCAACTCATGTTTATTAGAGAAACTTAGTACATGGCTAAGTACGATCATCCTAAAGCTTCATTAAATTGAATAGGACAATCTCGCTTCTTTGTTAGATAAGATTATAGCTTAGGATGTTTTTTTATCTACGACTTACCTAAAGAGTAATCGGATGTTGTTGGATAGTACATGCTATGATCATAGGAAAACTTTTTTCACAGCTGTGCATTCTATCAGTAATTTTATAAATCTAAAAAAGAGGTTGTGAATAGGTTTCCCATGTTTTTGATACATACATCCATGTTTCTTTTAGTGCACTTTCGTTTCGTGTGAAGGTGCAAAATGGGTAGGCCAATCAAGGTGGGTAACGGGTAGTAACAAGTTCGGGATGAAACGTGTCATGTTATGTGACACGTTAGATTGACCCACAAACTGAAGCCCCACAGTCTTGTACTAGGTCTTCGGAACCTTTTGTATACAAAGTGTGATTAAAGATGACTTTTGTTGAATTTCTTAACTTGTGCATATTCCTTGCTAATGAACCTTAGTAATATAAAACAGCCCAAACAACATCTTGATTATAGTATAAATATGAGCAACAAATCACTTTATCAGCAACCATGAAATTTTCAGTGACTAATTTTTCCAAAAATAAACCAACACCAATATAATTGGCAACAATCAGTAAGTTCACTACAAGGGTACATCACTATATCATATTAAGCATGTTTTAGACAGTTCATCACTACAAGGGTACATTTTTTTAGACAGCTCATCATTACAAGGGATATAGATGTGAGTGAATGTTGGGGTTTTTGAGTTTTTTGGGTTGTGGTAAATGGGGTGTATGTATAATGGGGGAGTGATGGATATGAGTTTAGTTAGTCAAATTGGTAGGCCATCAAGGAGGGTAATCGGTAAGAAAACAATTCGGAGAAGAAACCTAGGTCATAGTTATACTAGTGCCCCGTTAGATTGACCCACAAACTGAAGCCCCACAGTCTTGTACTAGGTCTTCGAAACCTTTTGTATACAAAGTGTGATTAAAGATGACTTTTGTTGAATTTCTTAACTTGTGCATATTCCTTGCTAATGAACTTAGTATATAACACAAGCCCAACACAACATTCTTGAATATAGTATAAATATAGCAACCAATCACATTAACACAACCATGAAATTTTCAGTGATTAATTTTTCCAAAAATAAACCAACAGCCAATATAATTGGCAACAATCAGTAAGTTCACTACAAGGGTACATCACTATATCATATTAAGCATGTTTTAGACAGTTCATCACTACAAGGGTACATTTTTTTAGACAGCTCATCATTACAAGGGTATATTTTTTAATCTAAATCATGGATTTAAGAAACATAGATGTGATCATGTTAACGATCTAAAGAGCCATGATATGCTGTGTTTGATCTTTTTTGCTGATGTTTCTGCCAATGAGAACTTTCCTATCCTGCATATTGAATTCTATGTCAAGGACGTCATGCACCGTTTTACTTTCTATTCGTGTTGTTGGTATTCTTGAAGCATTTTTTAATGCCTATTATTTACTGCCCATTAGTATAATATATATGTTCGTTGTTTGAATCCATAAGACATACGTGTGAATCTCAATGGTCGTAAGTCGTTGAATAATTTAAAAGGTGTTGGTATAATAACTTAGATGATGAGGAGTAGGATTGGCGTAGTGATTGAGAATTTTGAGGAATTTGGTTGAAATTTTAAGGTGTGTCGAAAAATATATTTAGTGCAGAAAATTAGAATGTGGTTTATGAAAGGAAGTATGAAAAATATTTTTATAAAAGTTTAGGCTTAAAAATATGTTAGTACTTGTTTAGAAACGGTTCGTTTTGATATAGAAAATTACGACCCGTAACTCTCAAAAACGAAGTTTTTATGGCCATCGGAAGTTTAGAAATCGTTTAAAATAAATTCAACACTATTCTTATTATTAGTTGCTGATGCAGTTTTCGAGTGACGTTTCGGGCCCTTTCTGGTCTGAACCGGCCTTCCGTTAAAACTAAAAAGTTGTTTGAAATGCCGTTTTACTTTTTCGCGAGGCAATGTAGGTTTAAAAACGCCTTATGGCGGGTCAAAAACACAAATACAAGGCTGCGTTTTTATAATAATTTTCTGCAGAAACTTTCAGGCAGGGGTATTTTGGTCATTTTATGTCGAGTTTCGGCCTTCGGCTAAAACTAAAAAGTTGTCCGGAATGTTGTTTTACATAAACTCTCTTTTGAGTCCGAGTCGTGAAAATGTATTTTTGCTGGTCGTTTTGAACGGGTCAGAATCTAGAAAATTTATAATAAAAGTCAAACTTGAAAAATTTTCGATTTAAAAGGGTCAAAGCTAATAGGATCTTTAAAATATGGATGCGTTTGGTGATGTCTAAAAATAGTAATTTTGGCTTCGTGTGCATATATATATACTTGATAAACTTATGAAGTGAAGTAATTGGATAAAACTTATGGTGAGCTAATATTGTTGGAAAATGAACATTTTTACGAGTCGGTATTAAAAGTCAAAAATTTCTAAGCTATCCAAAATCGAAAACTTTTCAAAAATAGGAACTTTCCAAAAATAGAAATTTTTCGCGATAGTGGTGTAATTTGAAAACGAATAATATACTTTCTTAAAAGCACATTTTGTCAAATAACTTGGGATGTGCACACATATGGATTCCCTTATTCTTTTATATACATTTATATGACTTATGTGTCATTTTATTTTATCTTTCCTTTTCTATTTGCGCACCATTTCTTTAGGTCGCGTTTAAAGCTCTTGTCTTCATGCTCTTAATCGCCATTGATACCAGGTGCCTCATAACGATTCCGGTTGAACCCTTTGAAGCCCTATCTTATTGTAACCAATTACTTTATAAGCCACTCCTTACTACTCTTATGCAAACCACTCACTATTTTATAAGTTAATGTAATGTCACCTTATGAAATTTAAATTGCTATCGTTTTACAAATCGTTTTACTTGGGTTTTATAAAATATTCGTTGTAACCTTCTTAAATTTTTTTATTTATCTAGCAAATTACTTTACCTGCATATTATAAAGCGTTTCATACATTATTTCTAAACGGTATGGTTTATACATCAAAAAAATAAAATAAAAAAATAAGTAAATAAATAACCCTAATTTGACGAAACTGAGCATTGCATTGCTAGTCCTTAATTATACATAGCCTGATCACCTATGTATAATTTGGGAGGAGCCATGCAAGGTTGAATAGTGATCACCGTAAGATCTTGATAAAAATAGACTTTTAGCCGTATTTAAAAAAAAACAAAAACAAAAACAAAATTTTTGTGTGGTATGAAAGTAGTACAAATTAGTGACATCCACATATGTGCCCTTATCATTTCTCGAACAAATTACCCACCTACGGGTACGTTCTTTCTTAACAATCGTCGTTCTAATTTTCCTTTCTTTCTCTCCATGATGGAAATTCTCTAGACCGCTTGTCTAATTATCGACCATTAATACCCAACTTGGAAGTTCCGACGTTTCTATGCTTTCTCCTCGACCAACATTCTTTGAGTATGGTTGGTGAATCTCTGGGATGCCTCCGGATGTGATTAATGAAGTATGAATAAATGAGTTTATGTATATCTGCCATGATGTTCGTCTTCCTTTTGACTTGAAATTTGTTCGTGCGAACCATGCGTTGACTTGTCTCTTTTAATCGCTAACCTTGTCTCTTTTGTTCAAATGCCGATCTAAAACTTTCTTCGATTTGAGATTTGTTGTATGGATTTTCTTTTTCGGTTGTGTATCGACCGCCGCAAACTTAATGTGCTGACCGTGACCGTCTTATGAATTGACGATTCGATAAATTCTTCTTTTCCTAATTTCTTATCGCCGACACTTGTGTTTCATTCTTTCCTTTAAGGACCCTCACGACATTCAATTCGTCCCCTCATACCATTGCTTACACGTTTTGTGATTGTCGTTACATGTTCCATCTTCGTTGCTATCTTGTTACTTTGTTAAACCACCGAGCACGTTCGATGTCTACCTTTGATGTATTACACACCTTTATGGGCTTTTATAAATAATAATAATAATAATAATTTTTAAGTTTATATGAAAATCTTGCAAATTTTTCACAAGTGTCTAAATTACCAAAATGACCTTCTCAAGTTAGAGTCGGTTCTAAACCTCCTCCTTTGTACAATCTATAACTAATGTTTAAAATGACACAAAGCCCTACCTGTCAAGTTACATGTTTTATACATCACATTTTAATCACATCTTAATGATATGATCGATTTAAACTTTGTTTCAACAAATGATTCCTAAAGATTTAAAAATAGACATTCTACGATCACAATTGTAAACCCGAGTTTCAACAAGTTTTTATACATGCATTCATTCCAAAAATCTTCAAAACAACCAAAAATGATTCTTGAACCTATTTTACCTCTAATATGAACACCATTTTTTTATCAAGAAAGAGTAGTTTAAAATTCTCCTTATTAGTGGTTTTGTTTTCAAATCACCAAACCCTTGATAAATCATTATAATAAAATTTCCATCATTTTAAGAATGACTTAACATTTTAATTCCATAACCGAACGAACTTCACATTTTCATATTCTAGAAAGTGCCTAAGCCTAGTTTTAAAACAAAACTTGAAACAAGTACCCTTACTCTTCCTCTCGATCGACTGTCGATGATTAAAACAAAATAAAAATTCGAGACGGATTTTTCTATTGTGACATTCTGTAATGACAATATGTAACTCATAACTTTTTCTCATTTTCTAGTAAAGTGAATTTTTATGTTTTACAGTTTACGATATTCGCGATTTCTCGTTCTTGCTTATCTTAAGTTGTTTTAGGCATTTTTCCGTTTAAGTGTTTACTGTGTTTATTCTATCTTTGAAATCCCCTCGCTACCTTGAAATCTAATTTTGACATCTTTCGTTAAAATTCATGTATTAGTCACGTTTAGTCAAATATCTTGTTTTCGCTTAAAAATCGCACTTTTATTAATAAACGAGAAGATTTCTTCAGAAACAATTACCCGCAACTCTTCTTGAGCAAGTGTAAAGCGAATAGGAAAAATCGAGCGCCGGGACGTCGCTCCCTTAAGGAGAGGAGAATGTAAAACCCCGTATTTAAGGTCACTATTTATTCTGAATTAATAATTATTCCTTAAATTTTAAATAATTCATTTTATTATTTTAGTCGGTTTTTATTAAAATCGTCATTAAATCCTTTGGCGAATTCTATATTTTATCTTTAATCGTTACCAATCGAGAAATCAACAGATCCTGTAATTTAATTGTGAAAATTATTAAATTTTTCGTATTTAAGGTCACCACTAATTTTCAACTTATATTTAATTTTCTAAATTTCTAAAATTTTACTTTTCACTACTTCGTCATTTTATATAAAAAATCGTCAATTTTAAGTAAAAAGCGCTATGATTTAAAATTTTATCCGTTTTTATTGATCGAGAAACCAATGACTCCGTATTTGGGCCTCGAGTGCCAATTTATTTTTATTTTCGTATTTTTCACTTTCCTTGTGTTTAAATTGCACCCGAGACGAAAATCACGATTTAAGAAAAAGTAGCGGACTAAGAATAGGTAATAGGGCTCAAGGTTAATAAGTAAGTATCATTAGTTAGGATAAATTTAGCACATGAAACCCCTTCCCCTCTCCTTTAGGTCGTGGCGGTGCACCCATCAATAACTAACACACCTCTTATATTTTGTTACTTGATCCAGTAACATTATCCTAATTAAACCCAAATAAAAACCCACCCCTTTGTATTTTAAAAAAACCAACGGACACAAGCACCAAACACAACACAGACTTGGGAAATCTAAAGTCAGTTCTTTCTTCTCTTTCTTTCACCTGTACGCAGCAACACTTTATAACCTTCACCTTTTTTTATATATAAGCCGAAACATAACATACTCACATAAATTATAACGACTAAAGTTTTCCTGCTCTTCCTTCTTTTTCTCTCTTCTGTCGAGCAAAACCAACCAAGAACCACAAATTGAACCTTTAAATCTCCATTAAAACACCTTTATTATATACAAAATTGCCCACAAAAATACCCTTAATCTCTCCCCTCAAAAAATTTAAACATGCAAAAAGGTTTTGAAAATCTTTAATTTTTCACGATTGGTGATTTAGGTGAATCAAGGTGTTGGAAATTAACAAGGGTTGATAAAGGAAGTTATATCTAAGATTCGGGTGAACAAAAGTTGATTTTTGGTTCATTTTGTGTCTCCTTGTGGTTCGGCCAAGTTCATAAACCCCCAAGGGTTATTAGTTTTTGATCTATCTTATATCTTGATTTCATTGTGAGCACTTATACTTCCTTTTTATTTAATTTTTATAGTTACATAAAAATTATATACATGCATGTTGATTTTTGTGAATTGGGAATCCATATAATATAATACATATGATGTTTGAGGTTGTTGATGATTGAGGATGGTTCAATAGGTCAGTATTGGAGTGTTGGATGTGAAATTGGTGCAAAACATTAAGGGTTTGAATGAGTTTTATAACCCTTAATTAGGGCAGAAAGTTTAGGCATAAAATCGGCGGATTTAGTGTGTTGTAAACTGAGATTTTAGTGTTTGGAATTGTAGAGGTCGTTCCAATGACCGTTTTGGTATAAACTAGAGCTTCTAACTCTTAAAAATGAAAAAGTTATAGCCGATTTTAGTTAGGAAATAGTTTCGGCAATTTTCAGAAAATGGCAGCTTTTATATCCGAATTTAGGTCAACTTTGCGATGTTATAATATTGGTCATGCCAAAAGCTTTTCTAGGTTTTCAGGACCCTAAAGTTATCTACTCTGAGTCTACTTTCAAACGAACTAGGCCTCGTCGATTTTTAAGATGTAAAAGTTAGTCAAAACCTTTGTACATGATTAAGTGTTAAACTGTGTAGGCTGTCCAGAAATTCGATTGTAAAGATGCTGTGAGCAGGCGGGTCAAAACTTAATATTTCTGGACAAAATTTAATCTGGATATTTTACATGATATGTGTGACCTTCTGTATTTTTTTCAGATTTTTATAAAAATTTTAAGAGCACCTGTTGTTGCCCAACTTTTGATAACTTTCAGCAGGCCCTGTTTCGAGATAGTTACGATAAGCTAGAGTTAACGAATGGTAAAATTTACCTAGAACCTTTGGGGCAAGTGTGGTAGTAAGTTAAGATGTATATGAACCTGGAGAATGAGTATAAGCAAGTGTTGAGGCCATAAGGTAAGTCGTTAAGCGGTAACTAGTTGATAGTGAATAGACGAAATTTTTAGAAAATAAGTAACCAATGAAAATAATAAGTGAAGTATGGATTACATGGATTCCCAATGAACAAACTATCATGCATATAATATAATAAGTTGCATAACTTATGTAATTCAAATATTAATAATATATTATTAATATTAATAGGTCGTGATTGATTTCTGGCGTTTTACCTTTTTGTGATTCTCGATTGGCGTTGCTTCTATTCATGGTGAGTTCATAGTCTCGCCTTTCTAACTTTAAATGTTTTATTAAACCTCACGAGGGAGATACATGCTTGCTTTGAAAATATGAACACAAGTTGTTTTAGTATGCTGGACCCAATTACATATTGATTTCATTAAGTAGCTATTGCTAAAAGACCCTAATTTCATGAACAGTTAATTGCCTATGATGGGTGAACGCTTGTACAAATAAATAGATCTATTGGGTTTGAAAGCCCTGTCCGGGGGTATGTATCCTTAAGAGAGCACCCATTCAACGGACAATTTGTATTGAGAATTTAGGTATAAGGCAATAATACCTAGTCGTGGGGCTAATATATCATGAAAGATATATTTTATTGTCAAGGTTCGGTGTCATGAGCTCAATGAGATAGAAATTAAAATATGGCTTGTCCGATCAACAAGTCTCTCGATGAATTATGCTTGTGTTCTAACATTTAATCATATAAACTCTATGAATTCACTCAACAATTTTGTTGACTTTTTAAGCATGCTTATCTCAGGTAATCAAGGTTGAAGACTTGGAGCGGCATGAGGAGGAGCTTGCGCGAATTTATTTTGTTAAACTGTTTTTAAGTTCCATTCCTCAAACTACATTTAAAATATGTTGGTGGTTTCTAAAACTTGTATGTTGATTTGGTTAAGATTTTGTGGGACAATGATTACACTCTGATCTTACTTTTGGAATGGAACTAAGACTTCTTGATTTATGGAATCACTACTTGGATTTTGAACAAAAAAAAAATACTTTGAATGTTGAAACGCTACTTTTCTTCTGAAATATTACTTAAATTATTTCAACACTGCTTTTACTTAAACCTATGAATTCACCAACATTATTGTTGACGTTTTTGCATGTATTTTCTCAGGTTATTATCTTGCTAGCTGAGCATTGGGAGCAAGAAAGTCGCGTGGATATCAAAGCTTTAAGGACTCGGTTTTCTTCACATTCGATAATTGTTTCCTATAAATATACAAATGATTCATGTTTGTACTTCCTTTTTATCTACTTAAATTGCAAATTATTGGGACCTAGATTTACTCTGATTTATTTAAATCGAATGTGACATTTTATTAAACGACTCTTTTGAGGTCGTTTTCTGTAACTTGTGTGTATGAACTATGAAGTAGCACCCCAAGTGGTATTCCGCTGCGTTGTGATTTTATGGGGGTGTTACAGAGTGGTATCAGAGCACTCGTTGTAGCGAACTAGGTCGTTTTTAAAACCCTAGACTATAACCGTTTTTCAAAAAATTTTAAGAGTCTTTCATCATTGTCTGATATCCGCGCTTGCTTGCTCCCAGGTAACTTATATGCTCCCTTTTGCATCCTTATTGCTATTATATTAATAATGAATATATAATGCTTGGTTATTACTTTGCTCTCATACGTCTATCAATGTATGTTTTATTATTTTCATTATATTCGATTCGATTTGATACGCTGACCTTTACAGTTAACTCGTACTTTCCTGTTTTTTATATTCTCCCGTTCGAACGTCCTTCTAGTATTATATATAGATACTTGTACATATATGAGCTACTTTCTTCTCATATTCTTACGCGTATCTTCGGGATCATCACCATCTATATATATATAATAGTAATTTCATATATGTTGTTGGTCTTATTTATGGTACTTTCGGCTATTTTTTAGAATCTTAGGAGTAAGGGTGGTATTTTAATGGGAAAATTTGGCTTAAATTCCTTTTGTATCTTAGCATTAATGAATTGGCTAATATGTTAGATGCCTAGTTGCGACGTTGGATGGACACCCAAACTCTTCGGCTGTCGATGAAGCGGACCTAAAACCGTGGAAACAAACTTAGTGTGTACCCATAATTCGTAATGCAGATAGTTAGGCTTATAAATAATTTTATTTGACTTGGAGGCTACTAGGTTTCTACATGGGTGAAGGGTAAAACATATAAGGACCATGTGGTTCTTTGAATAGAGCCTTAACCATTCCGGATGAATGAGTTACGACCAAAATGGCAAAACTAATTAGAATTGTACAGTTTTCAAATGAGTTTATGTCTAGATGTTTTCATACTAAGTACCTCATTTTTTTTAAACCAAACCTGTAGGAATTAGATAAACTTAGACGTGGGCTTTCGTTTTGGGTTAAACGGAGTTATAAAATGGGAATTTTGCTAAAAACGATAAAACAAGAAAACGTTTTAAATAATCAGATTTGGCACATGATGATAAAATGATAACTTCACTTAGGATCTTAACACTTTGAGTATTTATCTTGTAATCTCAATAAACTAGAGTCTAACATCTTGTTTAAGGCAAAAACCGTTCGTTTATACCTATTACGGATTTTGAAATTTAGGTCCATTAAGTCAAATTGCAAAGGGCAGAAATGTTTATGTAATTATAATTACTTACATATGTGTATAGTACTATGGTAAGTCTTAATAAGTTCGTTTTCTTTGATATTTTATGAGCAATGCGGTGATCTCCGAAACATTAACGTGACTTTATTTCATTTCCTTTTCGATAATATTGACATTCGGTGTACTTTGTCAATTCCACTAGTTATTTTATTGTTCGACTCCGAGTCCGAACACTCTTCTTATGCTTTTGAATCGCGTATGTTGTGTTTTAATCCATTGTTTTGAAATCTTCTAATTGATGGGAGTACGGCTTTATCTTGTCACCTCGGATCGTGCCGTCTTTTGGCACTTACCTTTGGAACATGATGGACTAACGTCTCATTACTCTTCTTGTTACTTCTTATGATTTTGAAGAATCATGTCGTCAAGTAGACACTCTTTTTTTACTTATTGTAACATTGTTTTGATATTGTGTTTTGTGTCGGCCATGCTTAAGTAGGATGATTTATAATCGTCTTATTGAAATGAATTGGGACGCTTCTTCATTTGAATAAGGAAATTATAAACCGCCGAACCATAAGTTTATAAATAATTACTTACATGGATTGGGATGCCTCTTTTTGTAAGTGACAAATTATAAATGAGTGGGCTTATGTGTATCAGACATAGCGTGCGTACGAATCATCCTTTGGGCTATGAACTTCTTTTTCGACTCGTCGTTTGTTATATGGATTTTCCGAATGTGTATCAACCGTCGCAAACCCTATTGAGATAAGTCGAATAGAGCACCGGGACGGCGCTCCCTTAAGGTGGGAAGACTGTAGCATCTCGTATTTTATGGTCAATATTTTAACCGAGCCTTACTTATATTTCTAATTTTTATGGAATTTAATTTTTTATTTTTAGCCGTTCTATCGAAAATCGTCGTTATAGCTAGTTACAGATCGCGCCTTGAATATTTATCCATTTTAACGTTTGAGAAATCAATAATTCCATATTTTAGCTTTGAGAGATTCTTTATTTTTCGTTTTAATACTTTTTGACTTTTATCCGCGTTTGGCCAAAACCGCGTCAAAATAGTGTTTTTACGATTTTTAATATTTTAAATACGTATTTTAAAAACAAATATTGTGGTATTTAATGTCTTTAGGAAATATAAAAATATAAATATATTATAAACATAACAATATAACCAAACACTCTCTTTAATTGTTTTTAGGCTCATCAAAATAGTACCAAAAACACCCCCTTATTATTTTTTACTCTTATAAAATCTAGAAACCAAAACACTCCTTATTTTCTTAATTATACACTACCTTTTTATTCAATTATACACAAGTTGTTATTAAAAAAAAAGGTTATTAAGCCTTATATGGGTTGACTAGCACACACTAAACACAGACAAAAAAAAACCCATCTCTTTCTCCCTCTCCTCCCATACACGACTCATCACAAAATCAAGGGGGGTTTCACCATCTTTGATCCTAGATCTAATTCAAGTATTTCAAGGAGTGGATTATCATGGGTCATTTAGGTGTTCTTAAGATCAAGTTCATTCACTTTCAAGAATTTAATCAAAGAATTAAAACGATTAGGGTTTATTGTTTTTGATCTTTCTTCTAATTGATTGTATTGTAAGTATTTTTCTAACCTTTTTGTTTTGACCATTATTGTATATATGCATGCATGCTTGAATTAATAGTTAGGAATCCATGGAATTGATGAGTTTTGATCTTAGAAGGTTCGAGAATGATTTCATAGGTTTAGTATGAGTTATAGGTTAGTCTAAGCATATTGAAAGTGTTTGTGGGGCAAAATAATGATGTATTGAAAATGTTTTATAACCCTTAATTAGGGCAGAAAGTTTGGACTAAAAATCAGCGGGTTTAGTGTGTTGAGAACCAAGATTTTAGTGTCTAGAATGGTAGAGGTCGTTCCAATGATCGTTTTGGTATAAATTAGAGCTTCTAACTCTTAAAAACGAAAAAGTTATGGCCGATTCTAGTTAGGAAATGGTTTCGGCAATTTTCAGAAAATGACAGTTTTTATATCCGAATTTGGGTCAACTTTGGACGTTATAATATTGGTCATGCCAAAAGTTTTTCTTAGGTTTTCTGAACCTAATGTATCTACTTCGATCTTCTTTGAAAGTAAAAAGAAGGGATCAAGGGTTAGCTCAAATTGAAAGTGATGCAGAGTTAGCTCAAAGATTACATGAGGAAGAGTTAGCAGAGTTGGACAGAGCACAAAAAGAAAGACAAAAGCAAGAAGAAGCTACTAGTGCTGCTTTAGCTGAAGAGTTTGATGAAATTCAAGCCAGAATAGATGCTGATCATGAACTGGCTGTAAGACTGACACATGAAGAGCAAGAAAAGTACACAATTGAAGAAAGAGCCAGATTGTTAGCAGAATTCTTTGAAAGAAGAAAGAAACAATTGGCAGCAGAAAGAGCAGAGGCAATAAGGAACAAACCACCTACAAGAACTCAAGTCAGGAACAGGATGATTACTTACCTCAAACATATGGGTAAGTACACTCATCAACAACTAAAGCACAAGAACTTTGAAGAAGTTCAGAAGTTATATGAAAGAGAGAAGAAGTGGATTGATGACTTTAAGCCTATAGATGATGACAGTCAACAGCAAGCAGAAAGCACTAAAAAGAGACCAAGAGCAGATTCTGAAGAAGAAAGTTCCAAGAAACAGAAACTAGAAGAGGATAATGATGCTGAAAAAGAGGAGCTTAGAGATAGTATGGATGTAGTTCCAAGGGATGATGTTGCTATTGATGTTGAATCTCTGGCCACCAAATATCCAATTGTTGATTGGAAGACACATATTTTAAATGAAAATATGATGTATTATCAAATCATCAGAGCAGATGGAAGTTCCAAGAATTACAAGATATTCAGTGAGATGCTTGATGATTTTGACAGACAAGATGTGATAGATCTACATAGGTTGGTAAATGAAATATATGAGACAACAAGTCTAGAAGGATATGACTTGTTACTTTGGGGAGATCTGAAGACCTTATTTGAGCCTAATGAAGAAGATGAAATATGGAAGAATCAACAGGACTACAACTTGATAAGCTGGAGATTGTTTGACTCATGTGGAGTTCATGTACTGTTGATGAATACTGGAGTTGCTATTCACATGATGATTGAGAAGAAATATCCTCTAACTCAAGAAATGCTTTCAAGGATGCTAAATAGAAGACTAGAGGTTGATTATGAAAGTGAGATGGCATTTGAGCTTCTCAGATTTACAAGATCACAACTTCAGAAGTAGAAGAGTGTTTGGATACATCCTCCTGATGATCAAGATGCTGATACTGAAGAAACTTGATGATTAACAAGGTGAATATCAAGTTTAGGGGAGGATTGTTGGGAATTGAAGGCTTCTGAAGTTACTACTGTTAGTTTTGGAAGTTAATACTGCTGGTTCAAGATTGTGCTGCTGTTGAAGTTTAAAGAAAATAGTCTAAGTTATTAGTACTGCTAGCTATAATAGTTAGTGCTGCCAGTACATTGTTAGTACTGCCAGTATAGTTAGTACTGTTAGTTAATACTTAGTGTTGTTAGTCTTATATAGTTAGTACTGCTATTATGATATGCATGAGTTAAATTAGGAATAGATATGCATTATCATTATACGCGTTTTGTAAGCCCATTAGGGTTTCCTTAGTGTATAAAAGGAACCCTACGGCATAGTTAGAAAAGCACTTCAATTACAAATCTCATAGTTAGTTATTCTGTAACCTAGGCAGAATATTATCAATCAATATATTCAAAGTTTAGTATTCATTGTTCTTCTTAGTATTACAAGTTAGTTTCCGCATAACTTGTAGTATTCATAATCATAGTTTCTGTCTTAGTAGTTTTGGATTTATCCAAGGTTACTAACCTTTACACAAGCTAAAGGAAATCAAGATCTATTCATTGGGATCAACAAGTGGTATCAGAGCTTGTTGAGAAACTCTGAATAAGAAGAACACTAGATCTACACAAGATCTCATTGTCAAAGAGAAGATATGGAATCATAGTCAGATTCTACCCAAACAGTCTCTTCACTAAAGCTTCCTATGCTTAAAACAGGAGACTATGATCTTTAGAGCATGAGGATGAAGCAATATCTTACTCACACATATTATGCTCTTTGGGATTGGAAGTTATTGTGAATGGTGATGCACCTGTTGTTGCATCAGCTAGTACTGAAGGTCCTATTCCTCCCAAGACTGCTGAACAAAAGATAGCAAGAAAGAATGAATTAAAAGCAAAGAGCACTTTGTTGTTGGCCATTCCTGATGAGCACCTATTGAAGTTTCATGGAATCAAGGATGCAAAGAGCCTATGGGAAGCTATCAAGACTAGGTTTGGAGGCAACAAAGAATCTAAGAAAATGAAGAAGACTATCCTGAAGCAGCAATATGAGAAGTTTACTACATCACGATCTGAAGGACTGGACAAAATTTATGATAGGTTTCAGAAACTCATCAGCCAATTGGAAATTCATGGTGAAGTAATCTCTCAGGAAGATGCAAATCTTAAGTTATTAAGAAGTCTACTATTAGCTTGGAACAATATTGCCTTGATCATGAGAAACCAACCTGATCTAGACACAATAAGCATGGATGACTTGTACAACAACTTGAAGGTGTATGAAGCTGAGATTAAAAGCCAATCAAGCTCAAACTCTTAGAATATGGCTTTTGTATCTTCAAAAAACACTAACAGCACTAATGAAGCAGTTAATACTGCTCATGAAGTTTCTACTGCTAACTCACAGGGACAAGCTTCTTCCTCATCCTATGCTGATGATGCCATGTTTTCCTTCTTCGTCAGTCAATCTAATAGTCAACAGTTGGACAATAAAGACCTAGAGCAGATTGATACTGATGATCTTGAATAGATGGATCTCAAATGGCAGGTGGCCATGCTTACCATGAGAGTGAAGAGATTCTTAAAGAAGACGGCAAAGAAACTGTTGGCTTTAATAAGACAAAGGTTAAATGTTACAACTATCACGGGAGAGGTCACTTTGCTAGAGAATGCAGGGCTATAAGGAATCAGGGGAATAGAAATGGAGATAATGCGAGAAGGGTTGTACCAGTAGAGACCTCTTCTAATGCCTTGGTTGTTCAAGATGGGATAGGTGGATATGATTGGAGCTTTAAGGCTGAAGAAGGACCCACAAACTTTGCTCTAATGGCCCATTTTTCTTCAGGTTCATCCAGTTTATCAAGTTCAGACTCTGAGGTATCCACTTGCAACAAAGCTTGCTTAAAATCCTATGAGTCTTTGAAAGAACACTTTGATAAACAGAAAGAGCAGCTTAAAAAATATAACCTAGAATTTATAGGTTATCAATTAGGCTTATAATCAGTAGAAGCTAGGATAATTGTTCATGAACAGAATGAAGCTTCTTATGAAGAAAGTATTGCATTTTTGAAGTATGATGTCCAAGTTAAAGATATTTCTATCAAAAACCTTAAAAATCAGTTAGAAGAAGCCTTAAAAGAGAAAAATGATTTAAAACTTAAACTTGAAAAATTTGAAGAATCATCAAAGAATCTAACCAAACTGATTAATAGTTAAATAAGTGTTAAAGACAAATCTGGACTTGGTTTTGATAGTCATGTGAATGAGAGTGAAGTACTTGATAATGTGGTTGATAGTCATGAGTGTAATCAAGTAAATGATAGGTTTAAAAAGAGTGAGGGATGTCATGTACTCCCCCTCCCTTTACTGGGAACTTCAAACCTGTAAGAGCTGACTTATCCTTTGCTGGGTTAGATGACTCTGTGTATAAGTCTAAAGTGAGTGAAACT
>BQNB010119539.1:3627-15772 GCA_026074375.1 Tanacetum coccineum
CTTCTGGCCATGACTACTCCTTCACCATCACCACCTATCTCACTATCACCACCCTCTGCAGGGGAGCGCCTTGTTAGGAGCATGGCCGCACATGCACATTCATCACCACCACCTGTGCCATCACCTTTAATACCATCATCTGGGTGTCCAACCCAAATCCAGACACTCAGGATAACATCCACTCAGGCCCTTATTGATGCAGTTACTACCGCATTACCATCACCTCCACTACCACCATCTCTATACATACCACCACCTGTTGACCGTAGGGATGATATTCCCGAGTCTAAGCAGCCTCCCCGCAAGAGGTTGTATTTGTCCACCCTAGGCTCCAGGTACAAGGTCGGGGAGAGTTCTACTGCTAGACCTACCAAAGGTCGAGGGATAGATTATGGATTTGTCAGCACGGTAGATGCTGAAGAGAGGCGACAGGGGACTAGAGATGTTGGGTACGATATTAGGGATACTTGGGTAGATCCGGCAGAGGCAGTTCCTGAGATAGCAGCTATGACCATGAGAGAGGTCAATGCTAGGGTCACAGAGCTTGCTGAGCTCCATGAGCATGATACACATGACTTGTATGCTTTACTAGAGGATGCTCAGGATAGTAGGTCTCGTATATCACAGCGAGTCGATATGGACTCGCAGCGGGTCGATCTACTTATGGGGGATAGGATGACTCTCCAGGAGACAGTATGGATGGTGGAGGAGGAGGCCTATGCTTCCCGAGAGGCTTGGGCTCACTCGATAGGATTGAGTCAGGTGACTCATCAGGAGCTTCAGACCCATCATGATCATGTGTATGCACATGAGACCCATCTCCAGGCACACCAGACATAGCTACAGCTGCAGGGTACTCTCATTCGGATACAGCATCAGGTACATGAGACTCACTTTCAGATGCAGCAGGCCGAGTTAGCAGCGCTTCAAGAGACTGATCGTAGACGTCAAGCACAGATGGTAGAGACTCTCTGAGTTATTAGAGACATGAGGCGAGAGATGAGTGACATGCAGGCCGAGTTGTTAGCACTACGAGAGCAGCAGAGGAGAGCTAGATAGCCAGGACCAGAGGCTAGGATTCTAGATCACCAGGATGCTTCTAGGGATGCTGACAGTCACATCTAGTGATTTACGTTATTTTATCTTGCTAGGTCATTGTACAGGCATGTTAAGTATTAGGGGTTTTCTCCGCTAACATAGCCTTAGATCTTTTGTATTGTACTCAGACAACTATTTCATGTAAAATTTTCAAAGTTATGATTGAAATGGATGTGTTATGTTGTACTATATACCTCTCTTGTGTTAATATCTCATCTATACATTCTGTCATATAACCCCATGTTTTGTCTTTTGTGATCTAGACAAATCATGGCACCTACGACAAAAAGAGGACCAAATACCCCTGTTAACAACACCAACCCAAACAACATGACTCTAGAATCCATCCAAGCAATGATTGAACAAGCTCTTTTACGAAACTCCACCAATGGAGATGGAAGCTACAGTTTGCACGAGGATAACCGAAGGCATGTGCAAACTACGCGCCCATGCTATTACGCTGACTTCATGAAGTGTCAACCTTTGAATTTCAAGGGTACTAAAGGTGTGGTCGGTTTGACTCTGTGGATTGAGAAGATGGAGTCAGTTTTTAATATCAGTGGTTGTGCCATTGAGAATCAAGTAAAGTTTGCCACCTGCACTCTGTTAGGTGCTGCTTTGACTTGGTGGAATGGACAGATAAGAACCTTAGGTCCTGAGGCATATGCAATGACTTGGGAAGTGCTCAAGAAAAAGATGACGGACAAGTATTGTCCGCAGGGTGAAATCAAGAAATTAGAAATTGAGCTGTGGAACCTAAAGGTCAAGGGGAACGATGTTCCAGCATACACTAAACGTTTCCAAGAACTAACCCTGATATGTACCAAGTTTGTTGCCAACGAAACTGAGAAGGTTGACAAGTACATCAGTGGACTTCCTGACAACATTTATGGGAACGTCAAGTCTGCCAGACCCAAGACGTTGGATGAGACTATTGAGTTGGCCAATGACTTGATGGATCAGAAACTCCGCACCTACGCAAAAAGGCAGTCTGACAACAAAAGGAAGGCTGAAGATTCATCCAGGAACAACCATGGTCACCAGCAACAACCCTTCAAAAGGCAAAATGTCGCCAAGGTCTACAATATGGGGACAGGCGAAAGGAAGCCTTATGGGGGATCTTTGCCCAAGTGCACCAAGTGCCATCTCCACCACAATGGCCCGTGCACCCAGAGGTGCCACAAGTGTAACAAAGTAGGGCACTTTGCCCGCGATTGCAGGAGTACTGGTAACACAAATGTTGCTAATACTCAGAAGGGCAATGGGGCAGCTCACAAAGGAAATGGTTGTTTTGAGTGTGGAGCACCAGGGCATTTCAAGAGAGATTGTCCTAATCTGAAGAATAAAGATGGGGGAAATGGGAATGCACAAGGCTGGGTTTATGCAGTTGGGAATGCGGAAAAGAGAAAAGCAAGGACCACCTTGCTTATGGCTCTACCAGAAGATCATCTTGCTAAATTCCATAGATGATTGATGCGAAAAGAAGATGTGGATGCCCATCAAATCTAGATTTAGTGGAAATGACGAATCCAAGAAGATGCAGAAATATATCTTGAAGCAACAGTTTGAAGGATTCTCTGTATCCAACTCAGAAGGGCTTCACAAAGGCTATGACAGGTTCCAAAGTCTTCTGAGCTAGTTAGAAATTCATGGAGCAGGTGTATCCACTGAGGATGCAAATCAAAAATTCCTAAGATCTCTATCTTCTGCCTGGTCACAAGTTTCCTTATGATAATGGGAGACGCAAATACCACGGTGTAGACAGTCTAAGCTTTGATGAGATTTATACAATAATCTAGAGTCTTTGAGGAGTGATGTAAAAGGCTTACTGCTCATCCTCTAGCGCGCGTCATATATGTTAGCGTACAATAATTTAAGAGTCTTTGAGAGTGATATAAAAGGCTCTATTGCATCATCCTCTAGCCCTCAAAATGTAGCTTTTGTATCTGAGAACACTAGCAGTACTAATGAAGTTAGTACCGCTTATTGTGTTCCCAATCTTTCTGGTCAAAACACAAAGTATGAACAAACTTCATCATACTCACTTCTTGTTAATCAATCAAGTTGCCCTCAACTGGATCATGAGGACTTGGAATAGATTGATAAATATGACCTTGAAGAAATAGACTTGAAGTGGCAAGTGGCCATGATCTCAATGAGAATGAAAAAGTTTTACAAGAAGACTGGTAGAAAGCTACAATTTGATGCAAAAGAACCTGTTGGATTTGATAAAACCAAAGTGGAATGCTATAATTGCCACAAAATAGGGCATTTTGCTAAAGAGTGTAGAATCAAGGGAACTCAAGATAACAGGAGGCGAGATGCATGGAATTCTGGAAATAAGGAGGTGAGCAGAACTAGACAGAAGGAGGATTCTAAAGCATTGGTGACAGTTGATAGAGAAGGAGTGGATTGGAAAAATCATTCAGAAGATGAAGATTATGCTTTGATGGCTTGCAACAGCTCAGACTCAGACACAAAGGTAATTACTAGTACAAATAAGTGTAAAGAGTCTTATGCTAATCTTAAAAAACTGTATGATGCTCAGAGAGAACAACTAAGTGATGCAAACATAGAAATAAAGGCATATTCTCAAGGTCTTAAGAAAGTTGAAGCACAGTTAGTTGCTCATCAACAAGGACAACTTTGGTATGAACAAAAGATAAAGTTTATGAAAATAGATTTAGATGATAAAACAGATGTTCTCACATACCATAAGAAATTATTAGCAGAAGCTCAAAAAGAAAAAGAAGATTTAAAGGCTAAAGTAGAAAAATGGCATAATTCTTCTAAGAATCTTAGTAAACTGCTAAATACCCAAATGAGTGCTAATGATAAGTTTGGGCTTGGGTATGGGGATCACAGATATGATGGTATTTTGAGTTATGAAAATGAAGTGTTGCAGAGTGTCTTTATGAATAAAGAGAGTGAGATAGAAAACCAACCTTTGTATGATAGGTTTGTTACAGCAGAGGGAATGCATGCTGTACCCCCACCCATGACAGGGAATTATATGCCCTCTGGACCTGAAATAGAAGTAGATTATTCACAATTTACATATGGTCCAAAACAGACTCAACCTAGTGAATCTGAATCCCAATCAAGTGAATTTGATACCTGTGAATCTAACATGAGTACAGAACCCTCTGAATTAGTGTCTGAACCAGTTGTCAATGAATCTAATGTAGAATGTCAACCTAAGGTCTGGTCTGATGCTCCTATCATTGAGGAGTATGAATCAGATAGTGAAGATGAGTGTGTGTCTATACCAACAAAAGAACAAGAAACACCTACTTTTGCTAACCAGCAAGTAAAAACTCCTAGGGAAACTGTTAAGAATCAGTACACACATAGTCAAAAACCTACATTTGATAAGAAAGAGTTGGGATATGGGTTTACTGTCAGAGCATGTTTTGTATGTGGAAGTCTTAATCATTTAATCAGATATTGTGATTTCTATGAGAAGATGATGGCTAGAAAAGCTGAATTAAACAATGGATGGAACCATGAATTAAACAATGAATTAAACAAGGGTTGAAGAAAACCTGCACATCACCTTCTTAGAGAACAAACCAAATGTTGTAGGGAAAGGACCAACTTGGCTTTTTGATCTTGATTATGAACATCAAAGGCCATCAGGATTGCTAGTATAACCTGAGATACCCGAATGGAAGTGGGATAATATCACGATGGATTTTATCACTAAGCTTCCTAAGTCATCGTAAGGTTTTGACACCATATGGGTGATTGTGGTTCGGCTTACAAATCTGCCTCACTTCTTGGCCAATTGGGAGAATGATCCATTGGACAAGTTGGCAAGGCTGTACCTGAACAGGATAGTGGCAAGACATGGGATACCTACCTTAATTATCTGTGATCGTGATGGAAGATTTACTTCAAATTTCTGGAGATCATTTCAGAAATATTTGGGTACAGATGTTAGTATGAGCACTGCGTATCATCCAGAAACTGACGGCCAGAGCGAGAGAACCATTCAAACTCTCGAGGACATGCTACGTGCTTGCGTGATCGATTTTGGCAAGGGCTTGTTAACATTTGCCATTGGCCGATGTTTTCTGATTAATAATAGTTATCACGCTAGCATAAAGGCCGCCCCTTATGAGGCACTGTATGGTCGAAAATGTCGATCACCGGTGTGCTGGGCCGAGGTTGGGGAAGCCCAACTGACGGGTCCGGAATTGATCCAAGAAACAACGGAAAGGATCGTCCTGATCATGCAAAGGATGCAAGCAGCTCAGGATCGACAAAAGAGCTACGCCGATCGGAAATGAAAGCCGATGGAGTTCGAGGTTGGGGACAGAGTTATGCTTAAGGTCTCGCCTTGGAAAGGGGTCGTACGGTTCGGTAAGTAAGCGGGGCAAGCTGAATCCGAGATATGTCGGACCTTTCAGGGTGTTAGCAAAAGTTGGAGAACGTTGCCTACAGGCTGGGAACTTCCTCATCGTGTTGAGCAATGTCACCTACTTTCCATGTGTCTAATCTGAAGAAATGTTACACCGACGAACCATTAGTCAATTAATGTAAACGGTCATCAAATAAATTAAGGGTTGCATCAACCAAGTAATATATAATTATTAAGAAGATAATTATGTAACTTGAGTATTTTATTTTTATTGGTTACGTAAAAGGGTTACGTTTCGCAATAAAATACATTTGGACATACCCCGGAAATACCTAGACTCAAACCAATACCCACTTTTAAAATCTTAACACAAAATTAAATCAATTCTTGTGTTAAAGACCCACTAGAGCCGAATTATGATCAAGTTATAATAGAAATCTCTTAAAACTTCACTCTAGTACAATTGTACATCAAGTCTAATTAAGATTTGTACAACATGTCTCAGTTAGCTAGTAAATAGGTTAGAGATCACTTGGATATTCTTTACTAACCAAAACCTAGGCATACATTATACATACCTAGAAATCTCTAATGATCCTAGAGTATATGTACATCTCATGGCTAATTAATGTTAGGTCCTTAATGTCTCCACAAATCTATTACACATTGGATAATAACCAATGAACCCTTCTTTTGCCCCTTAGGCCACGGCTAAGCAACAAACACACACAAATCCATAAGATTTGTACGATCTTAGGTAAATATTGTACATCATGTAAGTAATTAAGGTTGTACTTGTGTGGTTTAACAAAACAAGGTGTAGTAACTAGAAAACTTCAAAAACCACCCAAGCAAATCTTGCATAATCTTGTACATCACAAAAACTACATTAATACGTGTACTTAAGATAGCCTAAACTACATTAAAAAACCACCAATACATGTACTTAACTCTACTCTCTAGCTAGGCAAAGGGACATGGTTTTAGGAAGTGGTATGGAGATAATCCTCCTATAAATATAGAGACTTACAACTAAGAGTGTTTCCACACTCACACATTTAACAACACCCTAGCAAAAACCAACCTTGTTGCTCTATTTGTTTCGGGTCACCACGTCGAGACACTTTCCACACAACACGAATCACATCTGTAATCATCAAGCTAAGGTTTACAGTTTCAGGGGTTGAAAGCAAGAAAGATTTGGTTTAAACTAAGCTTTAGGGTATACAAGTCGGAGTTTCCGCACGACTTACACGACACCACGTTCAGAAGCTTGGGACTTTGTAAGTGTCTTAGCCTTTACGTTCATATTCAAGTTTCATGCTGTTTCAATCGTTGTCATAAGGCACGGTTTTTATGGTTTAACAAGCTATAATGGGTCATGCCTCAGCATGACACAGACCCATGCACGTCTTACAATTTACAACATATATAGGACATGTGTGGTATACCAAAAAGCCATAAGGATCATAACAAATGATCTTGTGTATAAGCATAAATGTTTAAATACGACATGCACACGTAAAATATTTAACCGAGAGGTTTGATAACTCGTATGGAAATGGAAACACTTTCATGTCACGTATCATAATACTTAACAACTTGTTTTGCTCAATAAAGGATGTGTACACAATAGTATATGCGAACTAGGGTTGTTTGGGATATGTCGAAATAAGTTAGTACTGCTAGCAGGGTTAGTACTGCTAGTAGAAGTTAGTACTGCTAGCGGAGTTAGTACTGCTAGCAGAAGTTAGTACTGCTAGCAGAGTTAGTACTGCTAGCATATTGTTGATACTGCTAGTGTATTAATAATACTATTTTTGACAATCCTGAACTTTCTTGTGTCCAACACGAGCTCAAACAAACTCTAACGAATTTGTAACTCACTAATCGGTTGTATGATACGAGCTAAATTAGAAGTTAATACTGACAAGCTTAAGAAGTTAATACTGTTAGAGAAGTTAGCATAAGTGTACTGCTTAGCAGGGTTAGTAGTGCTAGCAGAAGTTAGTACTGCTAGCAGAGTTAGTACTGCTAGCAGAAGTTAGAACATTTTTTTTTTTTTTTTTTTTAACAAAAAAAAAAAAAATTTTTTAAAAACCCCCCCCCCCCCCCCCCCCCCCCCCCCCCCCCCCCCCCCCCCCCCCCCCCCCCCCCCCCCCCCCCCCACCACTATGCTAGCAAATTAGTACTGCTAGCATATTGTTAATACTGCTAGTATATAAATTATATTGTTTTTGACAATCTGATACTTGAGGGATGTTTGAAACTCATAAGAACCAAAAATGTATTTTTGTTAAAATAGAGGCACTAAACGTATCAATATGGTAACTCGGGGTATGTAAACGGTAATATTTCTATTTTAAATATAAGGATGTTTTGCCATTGAAAACCTATGGGCTATTTTATATAATTAAAGTAGATTTAATTAAAACACTTTGGTATCGGAATAGTTCGTTGTTATAATACGGACTACTTATATAACTAAAGTCACGCAATGGTTAATTACGGTGTATTTATTTAAATAATTAAAACACTTGTAAACTTAAAAGTATATTGTCGTACTCCACTTCCTAAGATCAACGAGGAAACAAAATACATTAAACGTGTACACCACTCACAAGTGTATACAATTTATATAACCTAGAATTTGTTATAGTATTATACATGAGTCGTTGCCTAAATATGTAGACTAAGACTTGACAGTTTTACTTAGGTATTTACTCGGTGTCGATTCACTACCCCCCCCCAAATCACCCCATGCTTGATATATAATATTCCAATCAAAGGGAACTCACCTTCAAGTTGAGTTCATAGCCCCATGTTTTACTGTTATTTAAATGATTTACATCCTTGGGGTGAGAACATGCTTGTTTTACAAAATTGGATTGCAAGTGTTACATGTTATACCATGATTACGTGTGGCCTAAGTTACCAATAACCCATATATGTCCATGATTCATGAAACTGTTAATTGCATAGATGTGATTGGGAATTACATTATGTGGGCCAAATGTTTGAATAGATCTATAGGGATTGGCAATCCCCTTTTCGGGTGACTAGCTATCACTGGGAACGAACGCATACCATGTCAAATTTGGATGTTGCGGGGTTAGCACATCATTCACGGACACTTGTTGGCAAATATATTTGCATTCATATATGTCGAGCTTCAGTGTCATGAGCTTAGGAAAACGTAATTACTTTTTATGATGTTTGCATTTGTTGCTTAATCATACACTTGGAAATCTTGCGGTCCTACTATTGAATTTACATTAAAAACTATGGATCCAAACTTATAATCGGACGTTTTAAGCATGTTTTTCAGGTCAATAAGGCACGAGGTGCGATGATACATTGGAAGTCAATAATTGAAGAGTCAACACTTAAGATTTGGGGTCTTATTACATTTTGGGGACAATTGTTATAAACCGGAATCTTTATTTATATTGTTTAACAATTTGGAAGCCATGAGCTTATGTAACAAATAAGTATTTTGTTAATCCAATGTATCTTTTTCAAACGACATGTTTAGTGGTCGTTCTCATATCTTGTGCTATTGATCCGTAAATGTAACGCCCTCGGATATTCAACATTCCGCTGCGTACTCAGATTTGAGGGTGTTACACTATTCTCATCTTATAAAGAAATTGACGGAGGTAATGTGTTGTTTGGTAGCAATACTAAAAGCAAGATCATTGGTAAAGGTACGATTACTCATAACTCCCTCTCTATTCATGATGTTAGTCACGTAGAAAACCTTAGCTTTAACCTTCTTAGTATTTGTAACACCCCCATTTTTACATATAGCAGCGGAAGCTAATCTGGGGTATTACTTCAAGGTACAATAGTCATAATCATAGAAAATGAATCAAAAAGAGTCGTTTTTGAAAATTAAGTTATCATTCATTATTTCATCAGAGTTTTTACAAACGAAAGGTCCCAAAATCTAAAACACAAAGTTTGAATGATAACAGTTTTGCCATCTTCAAGTCCTCGCCACTCCGTGCCATAAGTTGCTTAATTACCTGAGATAAAACTAGCTAAAAAGTCAACACAAATGTTGAGTGATATTCATAGGTTTAAGTTAAATAATTTGAATGCAAATTCGATATTAGGTTATGTTGTTATACACCCGTTATTTGTAAAACAATATTATTGCCATTAGCTCATGAATCCGAAGCCTTGGGATATATTTGATACGTTATAGCCCCAACGGGTGCCTTTGCCAAAACACCCGCAGTTATATTCTAATGGTGTACAATTGGTTACCGGTATAACTGGGTACACCAACGGGGAGGCCAATCCCAAATAGATCTATTCACAACATTCGCGCTCACTCCGTAGAGTAATTAACGGTTCATGATATTGGGGACTTAAAGGCAAAATAGTTACTTAGGCAATAATAAATCAGGACAGCATACAGAAAATAATTGCATTCATGGTTTATAGCATGTATCCCCCTCGCGGGTTTATAAAACATTTGAAAGATTGAAATGCGAGGCTATGAACTCACCTTAACAGTATAGGGAAATTTGATTGATAGCAAAGGTATATGAAATGAAAGTAACGGCTTCGTCACACGCAACCTGGGGTAATATGTCAAGTCTTAGTTTGATTGTTATGTTTCAAAACTTTATAAAGTATAATGTATATCTTTGATTGAATTATTATGGAGTATTGTATCACCGTTCGGGCCATCATAATTCAGAGGTCATTCAGTAAACGTTTGAGGAGCTAGGGCACTTTAAATCGTAAACCCAACAACTCAGTCAGAACGTAATACCAAGATGAAACCCCTTAATATGAAGCTCCCTAGTATTGTGATACGATATAGATTCGGGATAGGATTTTTATAAAGCACATCGATGATGAATTTTATAATAGTTATAACATAATCGGTTTTAAGTGTTTTGCTCAATAACTGGAAATGATAAGCACGTCAAGCGTTAATTAAAGTTATGTCTTATAAGGTTTTGAACACATTTCTACACTTTTTCAAAATGTTACATTTTAGACCCTTAAGAATGAAAAATGGCAAAATATACCCTTGGAGTTTTCACTTTTACAAGTTTGGTCCTTCTAGTTTAAAAGATGTACAAAGTAAACCTTGTACTTTGGAAAGTGACATAATAGACCCTTATAGTTACAACTTTAATAAAATGACATTTTAGTCCCTTTTGTTATAAGTTTCAGAAAGTTACGATATATACCGCTTTGCATGAAAATAATTACAAAACTAGTCCTAATTTACATGCAAGCTATTTTTAACATTACAAAAGATATTTGCAGGTTATAGCTTACTAATATAAGCTAAAATAAGATAATTTAACGTAACGAAAGTTTAAAATAACGATTCGTTAACCCAGAAATCAAAACGGGTCGAATTAGGTTTTAAAACGAAAACGCGTAGGTTTTTAATTCAAATTCTTTCAAGACTAAACAAAGTGGTTATATTAACATTAGTTAAGATGGATTATAACAATATTTAGTCATACGCCTAGGTTTTCTTCTTCGGGGCTTCAAGGCTTCAATATTTCTTTTGATTATTGTTCTTGGAGCCTCTTAGGAACTTCTTGAGCAGAGATTTGATGCTATTGTGGGTTATAGAAAGAAGATGTGGGGGATGAGTTGATATGAAGGGTGCGAAGCCCCTTTTATAGTCGAATAAGGCCTTGGAGTTTAAAGGAGGAGTTGCAAGGTGTAATGCTCTTGTATATACTGTGTTAGGGGGTCTAGGGATGACATGGGAGGTCTATGGTGGTAGCTAGAGTGATGTGGAGGTTGCTTACGGTGGTGGTGTGCCGCGACATACTTAGGGACCAAGGGAGGTGATGTGGCCTCTTAAGAAACTAAGAAATGAGCTAAATATTTAGGAGATGTGCTTGTAAGCTAGTTTGGAGGCAAGTAGCTTGATCATTGTGGTGCTTGTTTGCAAAGTGAAGTTTTAAAATTGGTCAAAAGGCAATAAAAGAGGTCATGGGTTCATAAGGGCTCGAATTAGGGTTTTTGGCTTGAATTTCAAGTACATTGGTGATATGAGGATAGATTAATGTTTATAAGGCTTGTACTAAGAGTTACGAACACAATTTGATTTGTGGTTCGGGTTTGAAATGGGTGAAAATGAGAAACGGGTCGTGAATCTAAATTAGGGTTCGATTAGGGTTTCTTTGATTCAATTCGTGTACATTGTTGTAAAAATGGTGAAATGATGATGGAATGTGATTTGTAATGTTATAATTTATGTTATTACAACTTATTTGAGTAATGGTTGAGGTTAAAAATGGATAAGAACCAAGAAACGGGTCATGGTTTACTATTTAGCTCGGGTTTGGGTTTCTAACTTGGATTTCTTGAAATTTCATGAAATAAGAATGAATATGGATTGTAAATGAAGTATATGACTTGCTTGAAACTTGTACTTGATAAATTGTATAAGATTTGTTCGCTTAGGAAAATGGAGGTAAGATGGTTATTTTAGATATCGTGCATTAATGACTTGTACATTAAGCTTTAAATAACTTGTACCTTATTTTTGGAAGGAAAGTATATTCAAGTGAGATGTTATAATACTTGTACATGTGATTTGATTACTTGTACATTGATTTTATATGTATCCATTACATATAGTTAGGGTTTAAAGGTAAACGTTTAACGTTTAAAGCCTATTTTGATATAACGTTG
>BQNB010119540.1:0-19164 GCA_026074375.1 Tanacetum coccineum
CTTTTGCCTTGGTCAAGGGCATTCGGTCAGGATCTGTATTAGGGTTGCTATATAAGTGTGTACTATCTCACGAACCAATCTTATATACACTTTGTTGATATATTTTACTCGTCCAAGGACGAATCTAGTTTTGCACTAATTTTTTGTTTGTAGCCTTTTAATCGTATCTTGACGCCTCGAACAAGGGGAGCATTCATCAAGGGGGAGCTTGCACGTATTCAACATCACTTTTACTCTTCACCAATCATTTGCATTTCGACCAAAAGGAAGATGTAATTTTCTTCATCATATATATATATATATATAGTTAGGAATCGAGAAAAGACTCGGTCACACCTAATATATGTAGCTCGTAGGTCTTAGATAGTTTTTGAAACCTTAAATAGGTAAAAGGGCTAAAGCCCATGGAAAGCCCAAGAAAGGGTCCATGGCCAGCCACTAATAGGAGTATAAGTACCCTCTCCATAGCTTGGAGAGGGTGTTGGTTGGTTTCATTTCTCACATAGTTCAATCTAATATTCACTCTTCCTTTATCTCTTTAAAAACCTTCCTCCCATCTCTTTCTCTCTCTAGTTTCTTATTGATTTGTTAAGTGGTTAGATATATCTCATATTTTACAATTGGTATCAAGAGTCATGGGGTGATTTAGTTAGGTTTTGTGTGCGTTTTCCTTGGTTATTTTGGTCTGTTTGGTTCGATCTCAAACAAAAGGTCTTCACTTTTTGTGGGTTTAAAACAATATATCTTTCATCTTTATTACTCTCCTATCTTAGTATAAGCTAGATGTACAAGAAAAACTTTGAAAATATCAAAAAATTCCATTTTTTGAAAGATTTTTGGTTCGAAAGTACTTTTGTACCCAAAATCTTGGTTTCAATTTTTTTGGTGTTAAAAACCAAAAAGTTTATGCTTTTAAGGTTCTACTAGGCTTAGAATAGTAAGTTGTACAAGAAAAATGAAGTAAAAAGGTCAAAATATATAAGATCAAAGATGTTCCCATTCCCTTTTTGGTTGTGCATGGGCGGCAAAAGAAGAAAAGAAGCAAAGAATGAAATTCAAAATTTTGCATTTACATGTATTATGAATGTCTAAGTGTATATTTAAGGTGGTGTTAGTTTATTTGCATGTATGCATGCATTTAAGTGTATACGTAAACGTTTTACGTAAAATACAAAAATAAAATACGAAAACTTATAAATTATCTTTGTAAAAAAATAATATAATACTTGTTTGATGTAAACTTTTATTTATTTGATGTCGGTTTACGTTGATTGTTGATTTTCAATTTACGCGATTTAACTTAACGGTTGAAATTAAAAGTAAACGCGTAAAAGTTTAAAATAATTAGTTGAATATTTATTGACGTAAAGGACGTAAAAATGTGATTTGTTACAGTTGCAACATATGTCATCCTCTTTGCTTAATTTAAGGGTATTTCTATTTATGTGTCTATTTGTGAACGTGCTTTGTTCATATATATGACTATCAATGCGTCTACTTGTTAAGTCATTCGTGTGATAATATGTGAATAAGTTTTATTCGTATCTGTTGGTATAAATGTTTGAATTATCATGTTGTAAATTAATATTCTTGCTTTAATCTTGTGTTAGACTTAAAACTAACTTGTTCGGATTTGTGTTGGTCGATAAAGATCGATTTCTTGATCAAGTTAATTTGTGCTCATTCGCACGTTTATCATACTTTGATCCATATCTTTCATTACATGTTCATTCATGCATAATCATCATTACCACCTTACTAATAAGCATACATTGTTAGTATCTTGCATTGTAATCACCATCTTCAGCCACCTATTTTTTGGGAATTATATTTGAGTTGATAAGACAAAATAAGAATGAAACTAATGGTTAAATTGCCCATTCAAGATTTTTACAAGATGGTGGAGAATTGATTGAAGATTTTAGTCAATAGATATTAACTAATTATTAAGATTCCAAAAGATCTCCTTATGATAGACATGGAGTTAACAAAAAAGACAAAGTTAAACTATTTATTATGGTATCTTTTGTTTATCTATTGTAATGCCTATTATATATAGTTATAAACAGATCAGGTATAGAGTGTCTTTAGGTATACAGAAAAGTGTGTTGTACTCAAAGTGTGAGAATGAAGACGTCTCCAGCTATACAGTGGTCATATTCCTCCAGAATATCTATGATTCCCTGTTTCTCAGGTGCATTGATGTATCCGTATTGTTTGTTCATAAATTTTCATCGGGGCGTGAGCTGTGGTGAATGTTAGGTAAAAACATTGTTATCCGATAATATTGCATATATGTTGGATTTTACGACATATGTTATAATTATCATAGACTTTCGTTCTTAACAGAAACTATGCTTGATGATCTATGGGAGTTATTTAGATCCACAATTCGGTATATGTGCCATGATGGCTCTCGATTAGGATTCTTTACATCGGTTTGTTGATGTCGTTGTTTCATGGGGGCATTCTTCAAGTTTTTAAGGATTGATTTAGGGGTTTAATGCTAAACAGGTATTCTTAAATGAAACCCTAATCAAAACCAATCAATGTTAATGAGTTTGTTGCTGGATGGTGAGTTTTGTACATGATTATATGCTGGTGATCGAATAAAAGAAAGTTGATTGTTAAAGTGCTACGATTGGATTTTCTTGAATGGAATGGTATTGCTTTCTATTGAACAAAGAATACTAATGTTTCTTTGATATGGATAAATGATAAGTATTCAGTTTATTCGTGGTTGTGTTTTGGTAATCTGAAGTTGAATGGTTGTTTAAAAATTAGATACAGTCATTGTACTAGGGTAGGGAAAGTTCACATGAAACACCCTAATTATTGTATATGATTGGGTTGTGTGTTGGGCTTCATTGTTTAAAGGTTTACTATTGGGCATTCCTATAGCAGAAGTGATTTCGATGTTATAGATAATGCATACAGAAAGATATGGACGAGTATTTGTGGTATGGATCGTGTTGTGTTTATGACGAGAGATGGAAAAAGATATATGTATATGGTTTGTATCCGATATAGCTCAATTGTTGGGCTATGAGGGGAATCGATTACATGCTTGTTTAATACATATTGTTATTTGATGAAAGAAGATTGTGCTGCCTTAATATACTTTTTGTTGTGCTTTTATTAATACTGCTCGCATTTTTGTAGGGTAGTGCTGCTCAAACTGGGAGTGGTTTTGCAGGTTTTTTGCGTAGGTTAGGGTGATCTTTACTCACTGTTTAAAGTATAGTGATAAAAGGTTAAGTAGCTATTGGTGAAAGTATATGACACAAAGTGATGTCTGATTTCGCATCTGCAAAAATTGTGCTGCTATTGTGTACTTACTACTGTTTCGGAAAATAATGTGTTTGGTTTCGAGTACGTTTTGTCGTTAAATTCAACATATTCGAGTACCTGGGATTTCCATGCTTGGACCTAATGTTATTGGGCTTTACATGTTTATGTTATGGGTCTAGAACTTATTCTGAATGATGCTCAAAAATATTATGCTCTTGGATCCCTATCCGAGCGGAAAGTATTTGTACTGCCTTAGTGGGCGTACGAGATATAAAGCATTAGTACAGCTTTCTTTGTTTAGATTATAGGACTAACACAATAGTTTTGATATCAGATTGAACACGTTGTTAGTTTAAGAGGGAAGATTTTTTTTGGTTTTTAAAAGTTTAAAGCTCGTATTTTGGATTTATTGAAGATGTAGTTATGATGAGGTCCAGTTTAATCAACCTATTTGAAGATGAAGTGTGTATTCTTTTGGATTGTGTTTTATAAATATCTTAAAGTGTAGTGTAACACTTAGAGCATAAATTTTTTGATTTTTTTCTGTTTATGATGAAGCACTTGACTAGTGTATCTTGTTCTTTACCTGATGTACTGGTGATACAATTGTAGAGTTCTCACAGTACTTTTTATTTACTTATCTATGTGGTCAGTGACTCATGTGGCATGCGGATTTATCAAGAGAACGAGGTCTACTCATAAAACATAAAAGAAGATTATGAGTTCTTATCTTATTATAGTGCAAGACCATTAATGATTAAAGTTTGGGTTCATTTCCTACTTTGCATCAATTTGGTAATACTCTAGTTTTCCTCATCTGTGATCATTTACATAGAGCATTACAGAATTAAAGATTCAAAGAAAGGTTACGATACTGGGTTTCATGGGAAGCTTAAGTGTTAAAAATGTTTTATTCCATTTATAGGCTGCATCGTGGTGAAGGTGTTTTTTACTACTGCTAGTATATGTTACTTCTGCTAGTTTTAGTTTCTATTGCTCAAGTTCTTTTTTCTTAACGGTGCGTAATGGAGGGTCATTGTGCGGTCATTAGAATTACTTGGATTAGAGTGTTAATATTGGTTCGTAGTTGTGAAGATCAAAGTCTGCATACTTTAGTCTCTATTTGATATTGTACCAAAAAAGTGGGGAAGAAGATTGATGACTTTGCAAACCTTGTTGATCTAGGTGCTTAATGGGGATGTTTACAGTTCTTATATTTTTTACTTAAGGGGTATAGTTTAGCTGCTTATTTGGTTTTGTCATTTTTCTAATAGGGAGTACGATTGTTGGAATTTATAGGTTGATGTTTGATAAGACAAAATAAGAATGAAACTTAAAGGACTAAAATTGTCATTCAAGAATTTTACTAGATGGTGGAGAATATTGAAGATTTAGTCAAAGATTAATCAAATTCATTAGTATCAAAAGATCTCCTTATGAGAAAGGAAAATTAAGAAGATCAAGTTAAATAGTTTATATGATTTAATGTTTATCTCTTTGTAAAGCCTATTTATTGCTCTAGTATATAAAGAGATAAAGGTTATTATAGGTTTTAGTTAGGTATCTAGAAAAGTCGTGTGCTACACTAAGTGGTTTAGGAGAAGTAACGACGTCTAGTTAAGTGGTGTAGCTCAATCGAATCTTATGATTCATGTTAACAAAGTTCATTGATGTAACCGTATTGTTCTGATCAAATAATATTGGGGCTGTGGTGAATGTTAAGTAAAACCTTGTTATGATAATATTGATTCTATGTTTGAATATTCCTCCCATGTTATCATTATCCTAGATTAGTTCTAAACAAACTGAGCTTCAATGATCTATAAAGTTATTTAGACTCCACACTATTTGTGTCATCCTTAGTAAAAGACTACACTTATTTCACTGCTCACAAAGTTATCATGTCTAGCACCTCAAGTGATTCATCAACCCAACAAGGTAAGGTTTAGAGATAAACTATTTACTTCTATCAAACTTATGTCATTCACCAAGTTTTCTTTACAAAAAAATTCACCATGTAACTTTCCACCATAACCACAACTTGACACTCATAAGCATCTTTGCCTATGTTGTCATAAACCAAGTGAATCTCGTAATAAAATGCGTCTCATTCTCAAACACATCCTTACAACCTTTAACAACCTCGCCACCAAAACCAACCACGATGATGCAAGTAGTAGGATTATACTTTTTGGGATTATTTTACTTCTAGTTTACTTCTCTAGGAGTTTATTTTAGAGAATCATTTTACATTCACATTTTTCCATTATGAGTGTATGCCCTTCTTAGTAGAAGACTACACCTCATAATATGTTTTGTTATATGATCACGAGTCTCTTGTGGTTATATCATTTATATATTGCATCCTATATACATCTTCTTGTATACGACGTCCTCAAAAGACAAAGTATATATTGCACTACTATTTTTTTTGTAGGTTCAAATTCATATATACACTTAATGTATATGGCATACTTGTCTCCGGACTAAGTTTGCAATTATAATTTTTCATTTGTAGGTTCAAGAATTTACACTTTGTGGTATATGGAATACTCATCCAAGGATGAAGTTTGCAACGTTTTTTTAGGGTCATCTGACGCCCTAGAACAAGGGGGAGCATTCGTCAAGCAATCATATTGGGTCATCTATACACTTGTTGTATATGACATATTTGTCTACGGACAAAAGCTATTATTGCATTAATTTTTTGTTTTGTAGGATCATACTTGACGCCCTCGAGCAAGGGGGAGCTTCCGTCGAGCATTTATAGAATGCATCTTATATACACTTTGTTGATATATTTTACTCGTCCAAGGACGAATCTAGTTTTGCACTAATTTTTTGTTTGTAGTTTTTTAATCGTATCTTGACGCCTCGAACAAGGGGAGCATTCGTCAAGAGGGAGCTTGCACGCATTCAACATCCCTTTTACTCGGTCACACCAAATATATGTAGCTCGTAGGTCTTAGATATTGTTTGGAACCTTAAATAGGTAAAAGGGCCAAAGCCCATGGAAAGCCCATGAAAGGGTCTATGGCCATCCACTAATAGGAGTATAAGTACCCTCTCCATAGCTTGGAGAGGGTGTTGGTTGGTTTCATTTCTCACATAGTTCAATCTAATATTCTCTCTTCCTTTATCTCTCTAGAAACCTTCCTCCCGTCTCTTTCTCTCTCTAGTTTCTTATTGATTTTTGAGTGGTTAGATATATCTCATATTTTACAATTGGTATCAAGAGTCATGGGGTGATTTAGTTAGGTTTTGTGTGCGTTTTCCTTGGTTATTTTAGTCTGTTTGGTTCGATCTCAAACAAAAGGTCTTCACTTTTTGTGGGTTTAAAACCATATATCTTTCATCTCTTCTCTCTCTCTAATTTTCTTATTGATTTGATTGAGGAGGGATTAGATATATCTCAGATTTTACATTGAGTATCAAGAGGTCAGTGGGGTGATTTAGTTAGGTTTTGTGGTGCATTTTCCTTGTTATTTTGGTCTGTTATGGTTCGATCTCAAACAACAAATCCTAAGTGCTAGCCGATTACAAGAAGTCTTGGGGGCTAAGGGTTAACTTTTTGCTAAAAATGGAATTGCTTATTCTTGTTTCTTATATAAGAGTATTTTAGGTAAAGCATAAATCTCCTTTCTTGCTATAATGTGACTAGCATAACAATATTTGGGATTTCTTCTTTTTGATTTGTGGTCTTTGCCGTGTGTAGCTCCAAAAGAAAGAAGAATAAATCTTGGTTAAAGCAAAAAGGTCACATGTTTACATAGGAACAAGCTTAGCATTAATATGGAAATGTATAAGATCAAAGATGTTCCCATTCCCTTTTTGGTTGTGCATGGGCGGCAAAATAAGAAAAGAAGCAAAGAATGAAATTCAAAATTTTGCATTTACATGTATTATGAATGTCTAAGTATATATTTAAGGTGGTGTTAGTTTATATGCATGTATGCATGCATTTAAGTGTATACGTAAACGTTTTACGTAAAAATACAAAAATAAAATACAAAAACTTCTAAATTATCTTCGTAAATAAAATAATATAATACTTGTTTGACGTAAACTTTTATTTATTTGATGTCGGTTTACGTTGATTGTTGATTTTCAGTTTACACGATTTAACTTAACGGTTGAAATTAAAAGTGAACGCGTAAAAGTTTAAAATAATTAGTTGAATATTTATTGACGTAAAGGACGCGAAAATGTGAATTATTACAGTCTCCCCGTGTTAAAAGAATTGCGTCCCACAATTCAGCTCGAGTTGTCTTTCGGAATAGTGTTGATGAAGAGGTGTGGATACTTGTCTTAATCCTCCTAATATGTGCTAAGTAGATTTGTCATCTTAATGTTTTTAACTCCATGTTTGTACCTGAAGATCCTTAGGATTTGGTGTGAGATGATGTCGACTCTATGTAGTAAGATGGTGTAAAGGTCTATCTAATTATTATGATTATTAACTCAGTTTCTCATGACCGACATGTTTTATGAATACGCACACAAAACTTTGCTCTTTAAGAGCATAAGTAGGAAATTGATTTTGACAGATGTTTTGAGGTGACTACTTCTCAGCATGGCATGGTACTTACCTGAATTATACATAGGTGATCAGGCTATGTATATTTGAGGTCTAACGATGCGATGCTCATTTTCGTCAAAATAGTGTTATGTATAAAGTAATGTCAAAATGATTTACAAATGAGAAAAGATTTACCTAGAATAGAAAACAAGGTAGTTTACAAGGGTCAAACGAAATAATTTACGAGATGACCAAACGATGGTCTGTATTTCAACTCCCAACCACTGTTATTAAAGATATTGAAACCCTCTTCAAAGGTTTCCTGTGGTGCAATGGTGATCCTACTAAAGGAAAAGCCAGGGTTGCTTGGAATGAGGTTTGCAAGCCAAAATATCAGGAAGGGTTAGGACTTAAGCCCCTTGATATGTGGAATAATACTTTACTTATTAAGCACCTTTGGAATATTGTAGCTAATAAAGAGTCCATTTGGGTCAAGTGGATTAACACTGTGAAACTAAATAGGAGGAGTATATGGGACACTCAGTGTTATGGAAATGATAGTTGGTGATGGAAGAAAATTCTGAGTCTAAGGAATATGGTGATGGAACATATAAGGCATAAGATTGGCAATGGAAGAAATATATCAGCATGGTATGACAGGTGGAATGACAATCAGACTCTTTCAAATCACATAAGTAAAAGAGAAGTCTGTTTAGCAGGGTTCAATGATCAAAGCAAACTATGTGATATAGTTTATGGTAATAGGTGGAAATGGCATGATGATTGGATGGTTAAGCATAATTTCCTGCTAAACATTTATGTTCCTACATTCAATGATGAACCTGACAAAGTGTCATGGGCCACAAATCAAGGGAAAATGGTAAAGTTTAGCACCAATCAAGTATGGAGGGACATTAAAGGAGAGGGGGGAAAGTACAATGGGACAAGCTAGTGTGTTTCTCACAATGCATTCCAAGACATACTTTCATCCTATGGCTTGACATTAAAGAGAAGCTCATCACTCAAGACAAGCTCCTTAAATGGTACCCTCAAAAAGTGGCTTGCTGCCCTTATTGTAAAGCCAACCCTGATTCCCATGAGCATTTATTCTTTCAATGCAATACAATTGCTGAGGTGTGGAAAACAGTCAAAGTAAAGGCTAGAATCAAATCTGCTGCTACTAGCTGAAAAGACATCATTAAGGATATGACAGTCAATAAAAATCAAAACAATATATGGTATATAATAGGAAAGATAAGTTTGGTTGTAGTATATATATATATATAATATAGGTAAATTGGCAAATCACTTTTAACCAAAGCGATAAACCAACTCACAAATAAAATATAGCTCCGGAAGTATCGATTTCGAAAGCAAACCTTTCTAGTCGTTTCTCGGGTCGTTTTTGTTTTTTTGTGAATATCCGTTACCTTCACAGTACATAACACAAAACAAGCATATTTTTGGCATTTTGAATCCGTTTTTGGTTATTTAAGCTCATTTTATTTAGATAAAGGTATGTGTATTTAAGCACATACCAAAACCTATCATACTAAACTATTGCTATGTCCTCACTGTAACACCCCCGAAATGGGTCGCAGCGGAAATGATATTCTGAGGGCATTACTTCATAATACCATTGCACAAGTCATGAGAGAACGACCTCTAAGTGTCGTTTGAAAAGTAATCTTGTATTGTTTAGACTCCAATGCACATCAAGCTAGCACCTAGCACTTAAGTACCTGAGAAAACGTGTTTTAAAACGTCAACAATAATGTTGGAGAATTTATAGGTTTATAAATTAAATGAGGCAGATAGCAAGATTTCTCTGTAATAGAGTAGAAATTACAATATCACAAAAATGTATTATGAAATGCACTAAGCTCATGACACTGAAGCTCAACAATGAATGTATATCAAATACAAGTAATGAATGTGCATAATGTAGATGCTCAACCCGTAGCATCTATAATGATCCGAAACGGTATACGTTCGTTACCGATGATAGCTAATCACCCGAACGGGGATGTTAATTCCCAATAGATCTATTCATAACATTCGCGCTTACAATCCAATAATTAACAGTTCATGATGATGGGCATAGTGAGTTATAGCTACTTAGGCAAACTCGTAATATTTGAATTAAAATGTACTTGCATCCATTTTGTAAAACAAACATGATCTCATCCCTGAGATTTGATAAATGATTGAAAAGTGTAAGGTGGGTACTATAAACTCACCTTGTGCAATAGAGTGTTCTAGTAATACAATACGGATAATGATGCACGGAAATCGAGGCACGGAAGTCTGAACCGTAACCTAATGTAAATAATATAGGTTTAGACTCAAATATGTAATGCGAATAAGTTTTATGATGTTTTAGCCCTAATATGTGCCTGCGTTTAGTTTAGAATGTAAGAATAAACATTTTCTAGAAATTTCATTTTTGGTCAAAATCGGTCAACTTTGGCGGGTCGTAAATCCCTTGTTATTGACTTGACAAACACAATGTCAGACTTTTTAGAATCTCGGCCAAGAGATCTATAAAAGAGTTAGTTTGAATCTTTATCCCGTTTGGTCTTTAGATGCCTCAAAAATCGTGTCAAAGGAACTCATATCGGGAATTAAAATAATTATGTTTTTATAGTTATAAATATGTTGGTTTTTGAAGAGATTTAACACAATATTAATAGCTCGATAATGAATCTTAAAACAAATTGAAAATTCATTCAGAGAGATGGCCAGGTGGTCTTTAAAAGTCGTGTTTCGAGTTTTGTAAAATAACGAGTTTTGCACGCTTAAAAACAAGGCCAAAATGAGGTGTATGATATAGTTGTTGCAATGAACAGTGATTCGCGATGAACAGTACCCACGTTGCACTATTCACGTTTTACACGCCTAACTTCAAGCTCTTGTATCTCATTCGTTATAAATTCGTTTGTCGCGATTTTTCTTTCTAATCAAAGTTTAGCTGGGCCTTTCTCTTCCCTCCCCTGGTTTGATCATTAGCAAAAAATTTTAAAGGATGAAAAATGATTCTAAAACTCTAAGATTTTGTCTTGTAAAACAAATGATGTTTAGTTCGGTTTTTAACAGTTTTTCAACTCGCGATAATGCACTCGTTTCTTAATCATTTCACTCGATTCCAAGGGTTTGGATAGCCCTCCACCCTCTCTATAAGGATAAGCATTACTCGATCCAAAACCAAGTTATAAATGGTTCGAATGAATCAAAGAAAAACCCTGTTTTTTGAGTATAAAGTCACATAAAATCACAAATTTGATTTATACTTTAAAAATAGCAAAACAAATTATTAGGTCTCGATATTTGGTACGTATACTATTCATGGGTTACGTTAAAGGGTAGCATGGTCGTTTTTGACCCGGACACGTTTTAAGGGTGTGTTTGTCTAGGGGCTCGTATAACATCAGTAGGTTGTTTCTATTTCATGTTTTTTTGTTTCAAAAATTTGATCAAGCACATACTAAGCCAAAGTTCATCATACAAAGGTAATATTAATAAAAGAGATGCTAGAATGCGAGCTTACAATGATTATAGAAGAGTTTAAAGAGTCGGATAGTAGAAAACACCACACGAAAACCCTAAACTTGCTGAACTCAAACCGAAATCTTTCCAAATAAAAAAATCTAGTATAACGTGACCCAAGCAAACCCTAGCTCTCGTGTGATCACCACGAACCAAGAAACCAGAAAAAGTGGTCTGTTACTTGCTGCCACTCAACGAACTAAAACAAAAATAAAGGAGGCTGTTGCAAGCTTGCTGCTACTTGACAAAACAAAATGAGCAAGAGATCAGATGAATGCAAGGGTGATAGGTTTAGGGTTTATAGTGTTTATGTTTAGGAAAGTTTAAATGTTAAGGTTAAGGATCTTAATGAAGCTTGTTGATGTTGTTTTTTATTTCTGTTGGAGTTGAGACCAGAGAACAAAAGAAGTGAAACCAAAGTATGTTTGTGTTTTCTTTGATTTCTTTTCTTGTGTGTGGTTTGTCTTGTGTGTGCGTCGGGTAGCACGAAACAAGGGTGAAGAGGAGCAAGTTTTGTGTTTGATTTTCTTTGAAATGTATAAGTGTGTGTTGGCTGACCCGAAACAAAAATAAGACAAATGAGATTGTTTTTTATTAGTGTGTTTACTTAGGAAAGATATATGTGAACTAGTGAACTTATGGCATAATTTTATAGCTCTTGCAACACTTTGAGGCCACTCTTATCCATTGGCTAAATGGTTTGATGGTGTTTTAGGTTGTAACCGATCGTGGTTAGGCCTAAGGGGACAAGAGAAGTGCCTTTTGATTAAACAATTGCTTAGGAGACATGTTTGTGTATACTATACATTTTTAGGGTGAGATGACTACATGCTAGACAACATTTCCTTCTCTTTTCCTAAGTGCTAGCCGATTACAAGAAGTCTTGGGGGCTAAGGGTTAACTTTTTGCTAAAAATGGAATTGCTTATTCTTGTTTCTTATATAAGAGTATTTTAGGTAAAGCATAAATCTCCTTTCTTGCTATAATGTGACTAGCATAACTATATTTGGGATTTCTTCTTTTTGATTTGTGGTCTTTGCCGTGTGTAGCTCCAAAAGAAAGAAGAAGAAATATTGGTTCAAGCAAAAAGGTTACATGTTTACTTAGGAACAAGCTTAGCATTAATATGGAAATGTATAAGATCAAAGATGTTCCCATTCCCTTTTTGGTTGTGCATGGGCGGCAAAAGAAGCAAAGAATGAAATTCAAAATTTTGCATTTACATGTATTATGAATGTCTAAGTGTATATTTAAGGTGGTGTTAGTTTATTTGCATGTATGCATGCATTTAAGTGTATACGTAAACGTTTTACGTAAAAATACGAAAATAAAATACGAAAACTTATAAATTATCTTCGTAAAAAATAATATAATACTTGTTTGACGTAAACTTTTATTTATTTGATGTCGGTTTACGTTGATTGTTGATTTTTTAGTTTACGCGATTTAACTTAACGGTTGAAATTAAAAGTAAACGCGTAAAAGTTTAAAATAATTAGTTGAATATTTATTGACGTAAAGGATACGAAAATGTGAATTGTTACAGTTTCCCCGTGTTAAAAGAATTGCGTCCCGCAATTCAACTCGAGTTGTCTTTGGGAATAGTGTTGATGAAGAGGTGTGGATACTTGTCTTAATCCTCCTAATATGTGCTAAATAGATTTGTCATCTTAATGTTTTTAACTCCATGTGTGTACCAGAAGATCCTTAGGATTTAGTGTGAGATGATGTCGGCTCTATGTAGTAAGATGGTGTAAAGGTCTATCTAATTATTATGATTATTAACTCAGTTTCTCGTGACCGACACGTTTTATGAATACGCACACAAAACTTTGCTCTTTAAGAGCGTAAGTAGGAAATTGATTTTGACAGAAGTTTTGAGGTGCCTACTTCTCAGCATGTCATGATACTTACCTGAATTATACATAAGTGAGCAGGCTATGTATATTTGAGGTCTAACGATGCGATGCTCATTTTCGTCAAAACAGTGTTATGTATAAAGTAATGTCAAAATGATTTACAACATGAGAAAATGATTTACCATATGAGAAAACAAGGTAGTTTATAAGGGGACAACGAAATGATTTGCGAGATGACAAATGATGGTTTATAAGACAATAGTTAAATATCTTAGGATAGTAAAATAATTTGTTAACAATAGTAAAATGGTTTATTATTTGATAGTGAAATGTTTCATAAAGTCATAATATTTTAGTAAGTGGTTTGCGCGAATAAGTAGAGAGTTGAAATAAGATTGACGAAATTTTCACAATACCATAATTTGATAGATAATTGGGTTCTTTATTTCTTCCTACCAAAAGACTACATGGTTTTCTTGATACTACAACTTCCAATACAAGTTAATACATAATTCCTAGAACAATGTATCTATGTGTGACGTCCGAGCTGACTGGTCACAAACTCCTGGAGCTTCCTGAAGTTCTCTTGGTCTTGTCGCTGGGACTCCCGAACTGAAGCCAACTGTCGCTCCAACTCCATACGAGCCCTTTTCTCCTGTTTGCGAGTAATTGTATCGGTAGCCTCCATGGTCTTAATCTTACCGCGTAGGGAAGCATTCTCCTCCTCGGCCATACCCATTCTGAATCTCAAGGCACTCATCTCCTCATTGATAGGCACCCCTTGCAAGTGCCCATGGATACCTCGAATAGCCTCCCCGTGTTGGGCTAGTGTCCTCACCACGGTCGCTGCAGGGAAAACATCAACGGGTGCAGGGTGAACAATATCCACTCTGATCTTGATAGGATCTCCAAGATTCCTTTCAGCAGAGATGGGAAAAGTATGTACATCCATAACCTACACAAGTAAAAGTTTATATAAATCGTCTTTATATGAAACCATGCAAGATGCGTGCAATATGGATGAATGACGTGATGCAAGGTGATGTATGGCAAAATGAATATGCACTCATTGAATGAATACGTGACATGGTGAAATGAAATGCCTCATGGCATATATGAATGATGGTATCCAGAAGGTAAATTAATGTTTGGAACCTACGAGCTTATAATACTACATTGCCTTAAGAAATGTTCTAGTATTTATATAAATAAATGTAAGATATACGTAAGAAAATGTAAATATATATATCTTTCTCTATGTATATATGTCATGTAAGCACGTATATAACCTATGTAAGCACTTAGTATAATCAACTAATGCTAAAATGGTGCATGTCATGTAAGCATGTATACTAGATGCAAACCAGTAATGTATGTATGTCCCTTGGAAAAAAAAACTTTTGTATGGTTTAATGTTTGGAAAAAAACGATTATAGTTTAGGTTAAAATATGCAACCTAGTTCTCTATAACCTTGGCTCTGATACCAATATGTAACACCGTAAAAATGGGTCGCAGCAGAAATGATATTCCGGGGGAATTACTTCATAATACCATTGCACAAGTCATGAGAGAACGACATCTAAGTGTCGTTTGAAAAGTAATCTTGTATTGTTTAGACTCCAGTGCACATCAAGCTAGCACCTAGCACTTAAGTACCTGATATTTTAAAATGTCAACAATAATGTTGGTGAGATTATAGGTTTATAAATTAAATGAGGCAGATAGCAAGATTTCTCTATAATAGAGTAGAAATTACAATATCACAAAAATGTATTATGAAATACATTAAGCTCATGACACTGAAGCTCAATAATGAATGTATATCAAATACAAGTAATGAATGTGCCCAATGTAGATGTTGAACCCGTAGCATCTATAATGATTCGAAATGGTATACGTTCGTTACCGATGATAGCTAATCACCCGAACAGGAATGTTAATTCCCAATAGATCTATTCATAACATTCGCGCTTACAATCCAGTAATTAACAGTTCATGATGATGGGCATAGTGGGTTATAGCTATTTAGGCAAACTCGTAATATTTGAATTAAAATGTACTTGCATCCATTTTGTAAAACAAACATGATCTCATCCCCGAGATTTGATAAATGATTGAAAAGTATAAGATGGGGACTATAAAGTCACCTTGTGCAATAGAGTATTCTAGTAATACAATGCGGATAATGATGCACGGAAATCGAGGCACGGAAGTCCAAACCGTAACCTAATGTAAATAATATAGGTTTAGACTCAAATATGCAATGCGAATAAGTTTTATGATGTTTTAGCCCTAATATGTGCCTGCGTTTAGTTTAGAATGTAAGAATAAACATTTTCTAGAAATTTCATTTTTGGTTAAAATCGGTCAACTTTGGAGGGTCGTAAATCCCATGTTATTGACTTGGCAAACACAAGGTTAAACTTTTTAGAATCTCGGCCACGAGATCTATAAAAGAGTTAGTTTGAGTCTTTATCTCGTTTGGTCTTTAGATGCCTTAAAAATCATGTCAAAGAAACTCGTATCGAGAATTAAAATAATTATGTTTTTATAGTTATAAATATGTTGTCTTTTGAAAAGATTTAACACAATATTAATAGCTCGATAATGAATCTTAAAACAAACTGAAAATTCATTCAGAGAGATGGCTAGGTGGTCTTTAAAAGTCGTGTTTTGGGTTTTGTAAAATAACGAGTTTTGCACACTTAAAAACGAGTAACCGTGAGGTGTCTGATATAGGTTGTGCGATGAACAGTTGAATTCCTCGATGAACAGTACCCACACTGCACTATTCATGTTTTACACGCCTAACATCAAGCTCTCGTATCTCATTCGCTATAAATTCGTTTTGCGCGATTTTTATTTCTAATCAAAGTTTAGCTGGCCCTCTCTCTTCCTCCCCCTAGTTCGATCATTAGCAAAAAATTTTAAAGGATGAAAAATGATTCTAAAACTCTGAGATTTTGTCTTGTAAAACAAAGGATGTTTAGTTCGGTTTTTAACAGATTTTCATCTCGTGATAACTCACTCGTTTCTTAATCATTTCACTCGATTCCAAGGGCTTCGGAAAGCCCTCCACCTTTTCTATAAGGATCAAGCATTACCCGATCCAAAACCAAGTTATAAATGGTTCGAATGAATCAAAGAAAAACCCCGTTTTTCAAGTATGAAGTCACATAAAATTACAAATTTGATTTATACTCTAAAATAGCAAAACAAATTATTTGGTCTCGATATTTGGTATGTATACTATTCATGAGTTACGTTAAAGGGTAGCATGGTTGTTTTTGACCCGGACACGTTTTAAGGGTGTGTTTGTCTAGGGGCTCGTATAACATCACTATGTTGTTTTTATTTCATGTTATTGTTTTAAAATTTTGATCAAGCACATACTAAACCAAAGTTTATCATACAAAGGTAATATTAATAAAAAAGATGCTAGAATGCGAGCTTACAATGATTATAGAAGAGTTTAAAGAGTCGGATAGTAGAAAACACCACACAAAAACCCTAAACTTGCTAAACTCAAACCGAAATCTTTCCAAATAAAAAAATCTAGTATAACGTGACCCAGCAAACCCTAGCTCTTGTGTGATCACCATGAACCAAGAAACCAAAAAAGTGGTATGTTACATGCTGCCACTCAATGAACTAAAATAAAAATAAAGGAGGCTGTTATAAGCTTGCTGCTACTTGACAAAACAGAATGAGCAAGAGATCAGATGAATTCAAGGGTTTATAGTATTTATGTTTAGGAAAGTTTAAATGTTAAGGTTAAGGATCTTAATGAAGCTTGTTGATGTTGTTTTTGATTTCTATTGAAGTTGAGACCAGAGAACAAAAGAAGTGAAACCAAAGTGTGTTTGTGTTTTCTTTGCTTTCTTTTCTTGTGTGTGCGTCGGGTAGCACGAAACAAGGGTGAAGAGGAGCAAGTTTTGTGTTTGATTTTCTTTGAAATGTATAAGTGTGTGTTGGTTGACCCAAAACAAAAGAAAGACAAAGGAGATTGTTTTTGCTTAGTGTGTTTACTTAGGAAAGATATATGTGAACTAGTGAACTCATGGCATAATTATATAGCTCTTGCAACACTTGGAGGCCACTCTTATCCATTGGCTAAATGGTTTGACGGTGTTTTAGGTTGTAACCGATCGTGGTTAGGCCTAAGGGGACAAGAGAAGTGCCTTTTGAATAAACAATTGCTTAGGGGACATGTTTGTGTATACTAGACATTTTTAGGGTGAGATGACTAGAGCTTATCATGCTAGACAACATTTCCTTCTCTTTTCCTAAGTGCTAGCCGATTACAAGAAGTCTTGGGGGCTAAGGGTTAACTTTTTGCTAAAAATGGAATTGCTTATTCTTGTTTCTTATATAAGAGTATTTTAGGTAAAGCATAAATCTCCTTTCTTGCTATAATACGACTAGCATAACTATATTTGGTATTTCTTCTTTTTGATTTGTGGTCTTTGCCATGTGTAGCTCCAAAAGAAAGAAGAAGAAATCTTGGTTCAAGCAAAAAGGTCACATGTTTACTTAGGAATAAGCTTACCATTAATATGGAAATGTATAAGATCAAATATGTTCCCATTCCCTTTTTGGTTGTGCATGGGCGACAAAATAAGAAAAGAATAGATGTGTATGTAAACTGATTTTAGAATAGAAAGAATATGTGTGCAAAAGGTGAAAACTCGTTTAGGAACAGTTTGCTATTTATAGGTAAAGTTGGGAGCGTTTTTGCTTGGCCGGCCCCCTTATCACTAAGGGGACCACCCATACCTATAAGGGGGCCGCCCATAGCTAGACGCTCCCCTTTTTTATCTTTTCTAAGGGAGGTTATTTCTGGATCAAATATATATGTTTTTTGGTGGAAATTTTGAATTCAAAATGTTAATTTTTAAATAAAACATTTCTTATAAACACAAAAATATTTTGTATAAGTTTTAAAAATGTTTGTTACATTTTATAAAAATGTACGGTTTAATAAAAAATTCCTTTGATCATAAAATAAACTAATCATTTATTTATTCGTACCTTTAAGTGATTAGATTATCGAAATGAAAATTTACGACTAATTACTTGTTTACGTATGATTTTACATAGAGCGATTTTGCATTTTGTGATTATCAAAACGTAGAGAGATTGAAAAGTATTAATAATGTTTTTAGGCATTATTTCTATTAGTATACACTACAACGGTTAGGTACACTGCCTAGGGAGTTGTAAAATTTAGTGGGAGTTTACAACCCTCATCAGTGTACACTATAAACAAGATAACAAAAAAATATACTTTGTACTTTTTTGTATTTTTTGTACTTTTTAGCGAGGCATGGGGAACCAATAGTAGTACCAATATTCAAATGTGTTCCTATAATCTATGCACATATGTCCCACATCTATACATATATATACTGACAAAAAAGAAATCAACTTTAAAAAGCAAACAAATACATCATGTACTTATTATTTATGAATATCACTATTTATCTTCTCTAACAATCAATAAAAAGTATGCTTTACATTAAATTTAGTACTACTATATTCCTCTCTTTTTCTTACTTCACTACCTACTGCACAGTACTAGTCACACGGATCTCATTGTCACATTTGCTATGAAATCTTGACCCTCTATTCCTTTTACTCGGATCATTAATGTATGGCTAGGATCATCTTCAACAAGCACAAATATCCTCAAACAAACACAAATACCTATTAAGTAATAAAGATCCTCTCTTTTATTACCACTATATACCATGCACTTCTTCTAACTAAAAACACCAAACACACACTTTTTCTAACCTAAAAACACTCAGCAACTTAAGCTTATATACCACACAACCCGAAATTTTCCATCACTTACTTTGACATGTTGCTCTTTTTATCTTGACAATGGTGTTGTCCGTGGTTTAGATTGCCTTCATAATTATTACATAAAGTTAGATACTTATTTT
>BQNB010119541.1:0-20796 GCA_026074375.1 Tanacetum coccineum
GAAGACGTTCGTGCAATTTCTACCTTCGCTAACCTACAATACAAGCAAACAATTAAACACACAACTGTGCAGGTTACAATACGCGTATCCCAAACCCTAGAATACACCGTATGTAATCCTGCGAAAACAATTAAATGTTGGAAATTAAATACTGGAATTTTAAATATACTGATAACGTCCAGACAGGTTCATACGCCGTATCCATAGGGGTTCGATACACCGTATGGACTGTCTGGGAAGACAGACTCGATAACAGAAAAATAAATTCCGGGTTGTCTACTGGCAAGCACTTTTGTTTACAGAAAAGTATTTAAGTTAGACTTGCCCTAATTTAATCCCATCCTTATAAAACAACTTGGGGTCGAACGGGATGCCAAATGACACACATAAATTTTTAACAATAAAATTTAATGGCATCCCATTGTGAAAACGTTTTTGAATCACGACTTTGATCATTGAGAAATAATCTTTTATTTTTAAAATTTTATGATGTATGTCGTGATTTGTCTTAAAGTTTTTATCAAACTCAACGGGAGTGGTGTCTTTGCTTATGCAAATATCACTATCCATTGGTTTGACATCAATGTTCTTCGAACACGATTCAATATTGATTTCAACATAGTCATTTACCGGTTCCGGTTTTAAACCATTGGCAGGAATTAATATATAAGAAGACGAATCCTTGTTATATATAAAAGTATAATCCTCGTCCTCGGAATCGGAAAATGATATGTGAAAATCAATGTCAGATTTAATTGCATTGTAAATACTTACAGTTGGTTTGGAAGAAGCATATTGATTTGATGTCGATGAATCATTGTAGACGATAGCTGGGAAATCTGTGAAAGAATCAAGACCTTCACAATATACCTCACCGTACGTAGCAGTTCCCAATTAAACGTCTAATCACGCCCTCGAGCCTTATCAGCCATAAGCTGGATGTACTCTTCCATCGTGATGTTCGGGTCGTCCATTACCTGCAATTAATTTGCTACGAAGAAAAAGGTTAAATGGACTAATATGCCGTATTCAGTGAACTAAATACGCTGTATTGATGATAGAGTCGAATACGCTGTATTGGTTTAGAAAAAATTTATATGCCGTATCTAATATATTGAATACGCCGTATTCAGTATTCGACTCAGAAAGTTACAGCGGGTTGTAACAAGACACACAAACACACAATATGCAATATATACAATGCAGGAAATTAAACACACAAACAAGCACACAAATATGCAATTTAAACTAAACTAAAATACTAATAAATAAGAATTAAACAACTTCACTCCCCGGCAACAGCGCCAAAGACTTGATGTGCAGTGTCGCGTAGGTTTAATTAAAGATTATCAAGTTTTAAATTTATATTTAGCCGACAAACCTAAAGATCACACTCTAACGAGAGTGTACCCGATCAAGATGTAGCTTCGCGATAAGTAGGGTGTCGAACACTAAGAGTGAACGTTAACCTAATATTCTATCAGTATTTTAGTCTATCTAGATTAGTCTAATTACTTGTTAAACCTATGCTATACATATTTACTAGAGGTAAAGGGGGGTTTTCAGCCTGAGAGACCAGCACAGGTTTACGGTGACAAATATCAATTCTAAGCACAATAAACACAAGAGACAAATAACAAAAGGAAAAAGAGCGGTACAAACCAAATATAAGAAAACTGCATTAACCATGTTTAATCCAATTATATGTTGATTTGATTAATTAGTGCAATGGCTGTTTATTTCGAGGCGACATATCATTCTTAAGACTTAGGCGGTTCTTCTTCCTAAGACCTAGATACGAACAATCCTGTCACGATCAACGTATCCGCATAAAGCATCCTTAGTCTAATTATAATCTATCATAGGGAATTAAAGCAGTGGTGATCCTGTTAATACCCTAGCCCATCGGGACTTTACCCACTTATTGCTTGATGTTGTTTTATACACCGGTAGTCCACCACCCAAATCAATTACCAATTAATTAAGAACATGATTGCTGAACAATTATTGGGTCACCTGCCAGTCCAACTAAGCTCATAATCAAAGGGTAAAGACAGGGTGTCATTTGTGATCCTATTGGTTCGGGCATATAAAACACAACATGGAGAGCTATCCCGGCATATAGATTACATGTTAAGTCTCACTAGCCCCAGTTGAATGATAGGTCGCATGTACAAGAACATAAACAAGTATTGGCGATAAACATAATTAAACATCAAGGATTAATTAAACAAGCCAGAATTAAATCAAACCAAACATAATAATCTTCATAAACATGGCTAATACCCAAGGGTATTAGCCCATAATCTTCATAATCATACAAGCGTAATCAAACAATTTAAGAATCGAATTATTAAGAAAATAGAAATTACACGATGTCTTCTATGGAATTATGGTTGGTGCTTGACCCCGAAGTTCGCGATAAGATCAAATCAATCAAGATTAATTGGTATCAATCATATTAACTGTCAATCTTTGACTGATGACCAGCTGTGCATACGGCGTATAGGTAATCGTTGATACGCCGAATCGAAATTGATCTTTACGTGTATTCTTGTGATGAGCTGGCGCAGGTACGCCGTATCTTCTTTGCTGGATACGGCGTATAGTAGTAAATAGCATTTTTCTTCAAATGTCTTCGTTTTAGCTCCAGAATTGCGCCTTTTAGCTTTGTCTTCACAAGTTACTCCAAAATTACTACAATTGTAAACTTTAAACAATTAAGTACCAAATCTTGCAATAATTATATAAAAAGTGGGTAAAATGTATGGGATAAATGATAGTAAAATGTGACGTTATTTGATGAAATCAATGGTATCCAAAGAATTTGCTGCTCATGGACCAAAGGTGATTGAAGACCTATTTCGTCAGCACATGCATCATACATCTCTCAATCTTTATCCCAAAACAAGCTCTTCATCTACTACAAACTCATCTGCTGATCTTCAACAACAACTGTATAAGAATATGAAGGCAAAACCTCAAGATCAAGCAGTTGATCCAGAAATATGGGAAATTTTGAAAGCCAAGTTTGAAAAGCTATAATTTTTCGCATATCATGATGACCAACATAAAGATGCTGATCCTCCCGAAGGGGGAGAAACATGGCGAAAAGATATTTTGGAAAGAAAATAAATGAAAAGGAATCTTTTGTGAATGGAAGACCAATTCTATCGACGATGAAGCGTATATAATAATCAACCCGTAGAGGGAGATTGTTTGGAACGATAAAAGTGTTAATTATTATTATGGATTGGTCTTAGTTTAGTTTATAGTTTTATTAGTAGTTATGATGTAATAAAGTCTATCTTGGTCAAAGTTAAGTAAAGTTGACCAAGGTTTGGCTAAGTTTAGGAAAATAGAATAGGATAAGTAATAAGTATAAATACTCATCTTAGAGAAGTATTTATACAAGTCTTGTAGTTTGTAATCTCACTTCTCCCTCCTATTTCTATTTTCTCATTTGAAATGAAAATTTAAAAAATGATGAAAATACTCTCCAGCTCCTCTCCTTTATTCTTCCTAGCTTTCGTATGACTAATACTTAGAAAACATCACATATAACAAGTAGCTTAAGTCTCAACACCATGTCTAACCCATTTTTACATACCCTAAAATAATTGTAAATCAAAGAAGCTTTTAGCTAATCCAAATACTCGACATGAGCTTTTAGCTTACTTGAATCAACTAATCCAAAAACACCGGATGAGATTATGATAGTTTGGATTAGCTTATTATTCTTAATTCATTAGCTGCTTATAAAACATAAGCTTAAGCCCACAAAGATAAGCTTAGACAGATACCCTTAAGAGGTTTTATGTTGCTGATTCTTAACACAATAAATGGTTGCTTAAACAAACGGGCACATTGGTCATTTTTAGTATTTAAGAAGTTTTATTCAGCACAAAAACAAAAACACTATTCTAGTATCTGATCTTACTCTAATCTTTTTTTTCATTCAAACATATACTATATCTAAGGCTCTTAATAGAAGAACGTGTGACCGTTTCAAGCAATTGACCCCAAGAAGTGCTTACTTTTCTAAAAAATGGTGGCCGGAAGTTCATCTAAGTTTTTTGGACCGTCAGAGGTGGATATCAGTGAAGAAGGCAGAGGTTTGAAAAGGCTCATCACAGATACGAGAGACAATGTACTCACATCATCTGCAAATATAGTCTTGTCCAATGACGATCTTTTAATGGAAATATTGCAACTTTTACCTGCTATCTCACTTTTACTCTTTAAATCCATATCCAAACAATGGTTATCTGTCATTACATGCCCTACCTTTACTCTACGACTTAGCCAAAAGCATAACATCGATCCTTCTTCTGGTCTCTTTGTACGGGGACCTAAAGGCAAAAGTAAAAGAAATATGTTTGAATATAATTTCATTTTATTTGATATCAGAATTCCTTCCAAAATATCAACCGTCTTTACATTTAGTTCCAACGCACCTGCTAAGATATTACAGTCGTGCAATGGTTTGCTTCTTTGTTATATCCCACCTGATAAGTTTTTCATTTACAATCCTTGTGTTAATCTGTTTAAGATGCTTTCACGACCCCAAATCTATCTGCAACCACATATTATTTTTGTTGGTGTTAGATTGGTTTTTGATCCCACAAAATTACCCCACTTCAAAGTTGTACATGCTGGACTTAAAACTGATTGTGATTTTGATGATTGTGATGGTTATCATGATGTTGGTTATCATGATAATGGTGATGGTTCTTACCTTCAAATAGAGACATACTCTTCCAAAATATGGAGTTGGAGTGTTTGTGTTAATCGATTTGACTTAAAAAGGTTTAATGGTTTTGAACTAGGGATATGTTCCAATGGTCCCCTTTACTGGCTAAATTTTGAGGATGGGCGGTATTGGCATGTCAAGTTGGATATCCTTGTAGATCTTCCGGTTTTAACAATCATACAACTCCCTGTAAGTAGGATGGAGAGCTGTTTCATGATCTTAAGTTCTTTGAATCTCGTGGTTGTTTACTACTTGTTTGTAAGGATGATCTTTTTTTCCCGTCAGTTGAACATTTTTTAGATGAGGAATGGGTACTCTGAATGGTCACTGGAGTGCCTTGTTAATCTTGATGACACTATGATGCCATTACCTAAGGAATGGAGGATTCATTCAAGTGTATCGCTTTGGGTGAAAGAGAAGAGGATTCTTTTATGGTCATTAAATCAATTGCAAAGGTGTTACAATACAAGATCGTGTTGAAGACTGTTCGCACGCTCTTTGATTTCGGATCAATTGGCACTCATGAAAGCTTTCCGTTCGTTGCATCTTTTGCTGGTGTGTAATTCAAATTCAGGTATGATCTTAGTATGTTATGTTGGCAAAGGATTATATGCTCAAATTCTTTTTATTTGATACTGTAATTACCAACTGTAATTGCATATAGCTATACTATCGATGCTTCAATTCCTGGATCACGGTTGAAAACAGGTTTTTGAGCTGTTAAGATATCTAAATTCTATGAACAAGGGGGAACATGCTTGCCTAATAACTTTTGATTTAATTTAGGGGCGCATAATTATAACTCATAACCTGCGCGCTTTATTCCAAGCAATTCCTGAATATTAAAGTTGTGTACAATAGATTAAAGTGGTATGACCTATATGAAATTTTGTTTGATATCGTTAGAAAGTGACGATGTTTCTTGTGAAAATTATCTTCTGTAAACAAGGGGGTGAAATATGTGTACACTTTTTAAGAATTATATAGGGCTTATAAGTTTGTTAAATATGTGTACACTACTCAAAATGTACTTAACTTACTGATTAAACTGCATTTTAGGTTCTCAACATCATAAAGGTACCTACGGTAGAGGAAAGTGACTTGCCATCTATGGATTTTTTTGTTCATCAAAAGAAACGTTTATAAGAAGTTGTAACCAAGAGCGTGGTGCATTCTACTCGTATAAGTGATTGTATCTGAAATATGGCTCCTTTACATTTAACAAGTTACTTTTTCGTTTTGATTTGTTTACATTAAACTTGTGATAGTGTCATTTAGGTTCTTGTTGATGAAAGTATTCTTCATCCTTATGCTCAGTTGGAACTGTTACATGCATGTTCGCTACTTGTACACGTATCTCTTTGTAATTCTAAACCGCTAAGAGGCATTTAAGTAGTTAACTTAAAAAGAAAGAAACAAGACTACACGCAAACAAAAATTGCCTCGCGCGCACAAAGCTATCTGCGCCCTATACCATTTTGTGCACTATGCTATGTGTTATATTCTCGTTATATATAAAAAAAAGTACGAGCATTTGGTTTGAGTCAAACTTATTTAGTATCACACCGTACTTTTATTAAAGGGGTAGGCAAATAACGGGGGTGAGCAAATAAGTTTGCTCACACTTTTACATGTCAACATCCTAACCTATCTTCTTAACGAGGTTTTTCACCCGCGCTCCAATTTTATGTTAAAGACTAAAGTCATTAAGGACTAACTTTGCAAAGAATCGATAACCCCAAATACTATTTTCGTATTATTTCTAGAATTTTTTTTCGAAAATAGTCCTTCGGTTAGTGTTCCGTTGCAAAGTTAGTCATTAAGGACTAACTTTGCAACATATTGATAACCCCAAGGACTATTTTTTTATAGTACAACATTATAATTTTATTTTTTTAAAATATATATTAAACTTCAATATTTTTTATAAAATCGTGCGTATATCAGAGCATTGCAATGGTATTGCTTTTGTAAGCACTAGTCAAATTTATATATATATATATATATATATATAGTATTAATCCCGTGACAATTCTTTCCAAATTACTTCTCAAACAAGAGAAATAAAAGGATAAAATCTCATTTAAGAAAACACAATATGTATATTTTTAACCGGGAAGTATTTCTTCTCGGGTCGTATCCCAACGAAGTCATGAATTGAGATTCGGGAATAATTCGGATTCGAGTCAAGAATGGATAAAGGATTTTTGAATTTTGAATTAAACTATGAATATAATAGCACAATTAAACTATAGAAACAATTAAAGGATTAAAAATGTTTAACTAATACGAAAAATTAACAAACGTGAATTAAAATCGCGAGCTAAAACTGAAATTTAAAATCTAAGGCACTACTTTTAACAAATTCTATACCTAAAAATCACAAATTTAAAAAGAAAATTTTAGGAAAAAGAATTAGAATTTTTTGACTATTTTTGAATTTTCTATGAATTTCTAAAGAAAAATGAATTAACTGAAAAATAAACTTTTTCTAAAAAATAACATAAAAATTCTATTTTTATTTTTACTATTTTTCTATTTTCTATGATTTTCTTAAGAAAAAGAAATTACCTAAAATCTATTTTAATTCCTAGAAAATACAAATTTAACTGGAAAAATAAAGAAAAATGGTTTTTATCTACTAAAAATGTGCAGAAAACTTATGATCTAAAAATGCCCAATTTTTATAAAGCAATTAAGTCCTAATTTTACTAATTAAAGTATAAACCCTAATTTTATTAAAACTAATTTTGAAAATATTAAAACTATTTTATTTAACTAAAAAGACAGGGTAGAAAGTGCAACAAATGAAAGTAAAGGGTAGGCGGGAAAAGTAATTGAAATTTACACTCTAGTTAAAACAGACAACCTTAAACTATTGAACAAGTACCAAATAAACCCTACGATTTAGCTTATTTTTGGCTTATCTAAAAAATGAAAATAAGCAAAAACTCAAAACAGCAAAGTTGGACTTGAGCTTATACACTACAACTTTAATAAAAGCACATTGAACTTTTATCAACTAAATAAGCTAAAAATTAAGCATTTAAATCTGCTTTACAGAAACTAAGGCTTAACTTTGAAATTCCAACTTTTCTAAATTATGGCTTATATCTAGCTTATTTCTAAATGAAAAGTAAAACCAAAAGAAGCTATATGAAGCTTATAATGTGTACTAGAGATTTCTAAAAAGAAATAAGCTACAAGTGAACTAGATTAACAAGAAATTTGATCTTAAAAAGCTATTGTTTAAGCTTATTACTGAAATTAAGCTAATCTTAATAAGCTAACTAGCTCAATTCTAAATCTTAGAAACTAAAATTTTGGAAATAAGGTATCCTATGATTATAAAAGGAACCTAGATAAAAGGATTTTAAAAATGTTAACTAGAAAATAGAAATATAAAGGAATAAGCTAGAAATCTAAACTGCTAGTTAAACTACTTTTGCAGGTACATTTAAGCTAGACTAAAGCTTAAAGATGAAACTCAAGAGATTATCTTTAAAGAGCTAATGGAGTACTAACAAGTTTGGCTTAAAACTAAATTCTAACTCCTAACTTTAAAAGCTAAAAAGACAGCTTAAAAATGATAAGCAACAGCAGTATTAACTGAGTTAATACTGCTATTGCTGGTGTACTTGGTAAACTTTAAGTGTAGGCTAAATTTCTAAGATGAGAACTCATACACTCACTATCTAAATGTATCTAAACCTACATTAACTAAATTTGAGCTCTAAGATGCTTATGAAACACTAAACTCTAAAACTACTTTAAACTTAAAACTGCCCTGGTGCAGGGAAGAACTATTTAAACTCTAAATTTTGAAACTCTACAAAATATCTTTCAAATCCTCTTTTAAACTTGTTCACTTTGATAAACTCAACTGTGTAAAGTGTTTTGACAGAATTTTAGGGGACTGTAAGAGTCAACCACCACTTAACCACACATAACACTACTTAACCTATACTGTCCAAACTATATTCGTTACCTATCTATTTTTAAAACTAAAACTGCTAAAACCTTATAGCTACTCTAACTTTAACTAAGCTAAATGAGCTATCTAAGCACTAAAACCTATAGCTTATTAACAAAAATAAGCTAGTTACTCAGCTAGCTTATTCTACTAAATGACAGAATTTTAAGTAATGACAACTTGATGGATTTTAACTACATATCTTTAAATCATTTGAGTTATCTAAACTAAACTAGCAAATTAGCTAGGTTTAAACTCAAAAAAGTAACACAATAAGCTACTACAATAAGCTTCAAATGCTGAGATGAAATTATAGAGAATGAAACCTGAATTTTATGTAGTCTCAGACACTAGGCCACTCTTTCTGAGTGAGTGACCTTAAAACTCAATGACCTGATTGGCAACTTGCTCTAACCACGATACTTAAAGCTCAATAAGCTTCTTTGAGCTTATTGCTCCTCATTGCTTCCAAATTAGATCAATATGAATTCAAATGAACAAAATTGAACACTAATAGACAAAAACAGTATTTAGAAAACTTTTTATAACATTTGAAAAACTTGAGAACTAGAGAAAACTCAATAAGCTACAATGAGCTTATTACAAGCTTATTGACTAAAAACAGCTTATAACATGAATACTTGAAAACAAACTCAAACTGGAATTCGTTTTATTTTAAGGAGTAGAGTACAAGATAAGAAAAAAACAATGAATACAACTGAATTGAAAGATTAAAAAAAACTTAATTGCAATGATGAACAATACACGAAAGTAAAAAAATAAGAAAATTTTACAAAGAAAATTGAACTAACTCTAACTAAAAAAAACCTGTCTAAAATGAATAACAATCCTCTATTTATAGATGAGGGTGAAGAGAGGATGAGAGCTTCAATCGTTCCTAGCCCTTGATCTCTTTCTTTTTTTTTTTTTTTTTTTTTTTTTTTTCGTTTTTCTTTTTTTTTTTTTTTTTTTTTATTGTTTTTTTTTTTTTTTTTGTATTTTGAAATCTTAACCGTTGGATGATATATGGTGAGGTGTTCGCACCAATTAGAGGGTGCCACGTCATAAGAATGACGTGGAGATGGTAAAATACAAGGTGGGGTGAAGTAAGGAGAAACGGGAAAGGATTTAGAGAAGTTGGGTTAATTCGAGATTTGGCGGGAAAAATTATTATAAGGTGGTTAGGGGGAAAGTTTAAACCCCCCACTCCGCTTTTGTGTGTGAAGTTAGAGAAATTGTAACCAGTCCCTTGTGTTTTCCTTTTTTCCATATGTAGTGTTAAAAAAACTTGAAAGTCTACACTTCTGGCCTTGTAGTTGCATATCTCTTTTTTCCTCTTAATAAAACCAAATTTCTAACTTTGACTCTTTTGTCTTGGACTTTCAAAAAATCCAATGGAAATCACTTCGAACTTTTGAATTGGCATTATTGATCCTTTGCTTCATGGGTCTTCATTGACTGTTCTTCTCTTGTTGTCCGGGTGATCGGCTTTTGATAACTTTCCTCAAATCTTCTCTACTGGTTACTTGTTTTTCCGTTTCTGTCGTTTTAGCTTGTTTTTGGCTCTTTTGATTTTATTATCCTTTTCCTGCACGTTAAGACACAAAAAGACACATATATTTCCATCTTTGGCATATTTTTGGTTTTATTGCGAATTTCCTGGGTATTTTATATATACAATTTACACACTATCATGCACACATGGGCTAGTTTTGTTCGCAATTCGAAGATCTTTCCAGTGGCATATAGGTTTCATATTTGATAAATAAAGTTCGTTATATAAAGTTTATTCACTCTTAGGGTATAAGGTGTTAGGTCGCCTAGGGGGCGTTTTAGGTAGTGTTTGGATATTACTTTTTCCAAGTTCTTAACCAAGTTTCAAAGGCGGTGTTTGTTTCATATTTCATATAGTAGCATTTGGTAAATATTTCTTAGTTATTTATACCGAACTACTTCTTTTTATTACGTTTGAATCAAAATTTTCACGAACCTCTACAGAGGGCCGGTTCGCTACGTCTAGACTGATCGGTTCTCTTGCAGAGGCAACCGGATCAGCCGGTTCTGCAGTGGGCATTTTGCCACTTTCTTGACCCAATTTTCCTGTTTTTGTGTTGCTAGTAGAAGGTATATCCTCTGTGAAACCAAGTCCCTTTTTATCTTTTTGTGTTCTTTGATTTTCAATCATTTCTTGTAAGAAATGGCTACTATTTTCAAACTTAGCAAGTTTTAAAGAAAGTGACTGAATCTTGGAATGGAGTTTGGCACAAGACTCACATTCTACGCTAACTTCCTTATTCTTTTATAGTCGTTCTATCCTACTCTTAAGATCACAAACCTTGTTGTCTAGGATTTCATTTCTAGTTTTTAAAAGTTTTTTTTTTGTTTATTATCCTAAGACTAATTTTGCCCAACTTGTTGTACTCATTTTGTAGTGACTCGCTATCTAAGGATGAACTACCATAGTAAAGAGTATCAGAGAGTACCTCATTGTTGTCAAGTGCCATGAGACAAATCTCGTCCTTCTTGAAGTCGTTTTCCTCTTCACTTTCACTCTAACATCCTCCAACATATTGGTCGTTAAAGGGGTGTTTTAGACAATCACTTATAAAGTTATTTTGGGTCACCACACTTGAAGCACATTCGCTCCTCTTTTCCCTTCTTACCCTCCTTTACTTTTCGGATGTTCTTTTTGTCGTCGTAAGGTTGACGGACAAACTTTCCCTTCTTCTAAAGAATTTCTTGAAATCTCTTACGGCCATGACATATTCTTCATCACTACATGAACATGACTCCTCTTCGTCACTTGATACTTTCCTTGCCTTTAGAGTAAGAGATTTGTACTTTTCCTTTTTGATCTTAAAAGCCTCCGAGTTCTTCTCGAGCATTACCTTATAGACTTTTAGGTTGCCGATGAGTACATCTAGAGGTTGTGTCGACAAGTTCTTAGATTCTTCTATCGCCATCTTCGGACGCCATTTAGTAGGAAGAGCTCTCAAGAATTTACTCACATGATTACGACTTGAAAAGATTTGTCAAGTGCTTTTAAAGATGCAATAATAATATTGAACCTAGCAAATGCGCAATCAATGGTTTCATCATCGGAAATAATAAATTCTTCATATTTTTGAATGAACTAATCTATTTTATTATCCTTGACTTGTTTGTTATCTTGATGAGTAATTATAAGTGAGTTTCAAACATCTTTAGCGGTTTTACACATAAATATTCTTTTATATTCCTTTTTAGGTAAAACATTGTATAAAACCATTGTAGGTTCATCATTTTTAGAAATTATTTTCTTATGGATCTCTTCAAATTTTTCATAAGGAATGACTTTTTCCTTACAGGTGTCTTTATTTCTAATGGCAGGTTTGTAATCACTATATACTATAATATGCCAAAGATTCAATACTTCCTTAGACTTCACATAAGTTCAATCTATTTTTCCAATATACAAAACAATTAGCCTCAAAAAGAGGTTGTCTTTTCATAGATTGACCATCTTTGTAGTTTTGCGAATCCATTATCGTTTAAAGATTTAAAATACAATATATTTTAAAAAGTTTGGTAACCTAGCTCTTGTCCTCTTGATGTCAATTGTGAAAAACTAGAAGGGGAGGTTGAATAGTTTTACCGTTTTAAAATCAGGTTTTTGAAAGTTAGTTTTGAATTTATGTGATGTTTGTATGATATATAAAGTAAGTATGAAATGCAAGTAAAGTAAATAGAGAGTAAGAAAGATAAAACCGAGACACAAACGTTTATAGTAGTTCAGCTACAAGGACACCTTCCTTGCTTACTCATTCCCGAGTCGCCTACTCGAGACGTTTGTTAAACACTAGTCACTCCATTCTCTTTTATCGGCAGAGAATCCTCAACAAATCATCGCTTACACCTTTTTAACGGTACAAAGCTAAATACCTGATTCTAACAAAAATAGAATCAACCCAATGCAATCACACTTCTTTTACAAGGATGATGAATGATACTACAACTACTAAATGATAAACAAGATATAGAAAAGTGATAATGAGATGGTGGAGATGCGAATCAAGGTTGCTTGAATTTGATCGTCTCGTATGCTATTTCAACAATTTATTCTAAAAAGAGAATTACCCCCAAATGATGTATGAAACTATCTAAAACTGAAAAAGGGAGAATGATCATATTATAAGAGAGATAAGAATAAGAATGGGTGAGTAAAACATGAGAAATGCCTTGGTATTTATAGGTATAATATGGTATTGTAGCACAGATCCACCGATTCCATGTTTATGAGGGATCCAACCAGTATAAGCCAATGAAACCGGCTGGCCCTGTAGCCCGGTTCTAGGCGGTTCCTTTTACTAAATGGAACCGGCCAGTGTAAAGTGATGGAACCGGCAACCTGACACACAATCCGAATTTTAGATTGTCAAATCTTGAAATATCATGTGTAATCTTGAAAGATTTGCCTAAGATATGGTAAGATGATTATGCCATGAATGATGTAAAGTATATCAACCCATATTTGCAATAACTAAAAATAAAAGTCTACGTTACTTTTATGTAAACTGTGTATTAACATATTTATTGACCCTACACCGTGTTCTATTACCCGACATGTCATTCATTACCCCGCCCCACACCAACATGCTACCAACGAGCCCGTCACCACCAGCCATACGGTTCACCCATACGGTACACTCTGAGCCCAACACCCCTACACCACCCTCGAATCAATCCATTCCGTCAACTCAATCCAAGCCGCCAGCCCTAGGGGTGTTCATTGGTTCGGTTATCGGGTTGTTCAGTTTATTATTTTCGGTTCACTTTTTATCTGGGTAAAACCAAAAACCGAATTCAAATTGCCACGATGGATTCCACTAAACACATAACGAATAAACGCACACACACTTCATTCACTTCCACAAATCCACCCCCAATTCCTTTCCCTTTTCTATGAACCCTAATATTAAATCACAATTTTAATTAACTGTTATCGCTATATAATTCTAATTAACTGTTATGGCTAAAGGTAAGATCATTTATCCTTAACAATTTTATCTTTAATTAAGTTTATAAAAAACCCTATTTTTTTTAAAACCCTAATTTTGTTAATTAACTGTAATTGCAGGTCAACCAAAGAAGAAGAAGAAAGCAAAGAAGGATTTGTTCACTATTTATTTCCACTATGATGGTATTTTCATTTGTTCTCCTTTGGAATACACTCAGGGTCATATGAAAGAGTTGAATGATACCAATTTTCATGATATGTCATACGATCATCTAAAAGAAATAGCTTTAAGGTTAGTTCCACATGGTTGCTTTGAAAAGCTTTATTATTGTCAAACTGGTGTTAAGTTAAATTTAGGTCTTACAGAACTTAGGTCAAACCAAGATATTGGTGATATGTTGAAGGTTGGTTATGAAAATGGGAATGCCATAGATATGTATGTTGAACACTTTGGGTATGATATCATGGAAATGGCTCAGGCTGACAGAAATGAGGAACAAAATCAGAATAGTATAGAATCTAGTGATGATGACTATAATTCTAGTGATTGTGAAGAGATAGAGAATGTGGACTTCAGATAGAGGGTGATGAAGAATGTGTTGTCATATGGACAGTAGTTACAATCAGACCCATTTCTGAATAAGCTGTGTAGTGCTAGGATTATGTTTAGGGGTACTACTGAACATATACAAACTGAAATACCACTAGTAGACCCAGATGAGAATCAAATAGATGCTGTCAATAAGGTCAAAAGTGGTGTACATTATCCAGCATTTGACCCTGACATTCCTTGGGATAAGATGCAACCTACACTAGGCATGAGGTATGAGACTCCACAACAGTTGAAGTTGGCATTGGCTAACTATGGTGTAGCCAATGGTTATCAGTTATGGTACATGAAAAATGACTGGAGAGAGGTGTTGGTTTATTGTGGTAGAAATGTAGAAGAAGGAAGATGTGCTGGTAAAAAAGGTAACAAAGATAGGGTGATGCCAAATAAGGTTAGGAGTGGTGTGCAGATAGGTGTTAAGAAGAAAGTTGTTAAGAAGCAAATTGTTAAGCAGGAAAGTGTTAAGAAAACAACTGTTTTAGATTCTGGGGAGGGAACTAGTCAATCAACTAAGTGGACTAAGAAGCAAATACAAGATTCTAAAAAAGTTGTTTGTCCTTTTAGATTGTATGCTTCATGGATGTCTAATGAACATTCATTTCAGATTAAGTCTCTCATTTCAGAACACAAATGTTGCAGAAATTACAACTTAGGAGCTCTTGTTACTTATAGATGGATTGCTCTGCAATATTTTAAGGAAATAATTGAAGATCCATTCATGTCTTTAAGGAAAATGAGAGATGACATAAGACAAAAGTTCATGATAGATGTTAGTCTAGGACAGTGTACGAGAGCAAAACAGTTGGCATTATTTGATAATGAGGGTGGGCTTATAGAGCATTATGGGAAACTATATCAGTATAGGCAAGCACTACTAGAGTCAAACCCTGGGTCTACATGTAGATTGGATGTAGATGAGTCTGCTAATGGGTCTGCAACTTTCAAAAGGATTTACATCTGTTTTAAAGGAGTAAAGGATGGTTGGTTGGCAGGATGTAGGAAGGTAATAGGATTGGATGGGTGTTTTCTAAAGCATACATGTAGAGGAGAACTACTAACAGCCATGGGTAGGGATGCCAACAACCAAATGTATCCCATTACATGGGCTGTAGTAAGGGTTGAGAATGCTGACAATTGGGGTTGGTTCCTGCATCTGTTGCATGATGATCTGAGTTTGAATGATGGAAATGGAATTACTATCATATCTGATTCACATAAGGTACAATTTTGTTTAACTTATATTATTTTTGAATAAATGTTTTTTTACCTAATATATGCTCTAATGAGTGTTTGTATGCCAAATCAAGGATTAATTGATGCTGTTAATGATTGGTTACCAGAGGCCGAGCATAAAAAATGTACAAGGCATATATATGCCAATTTTAAAAAGAAATACAGTGGACTACAATATCAAAGACTGTTTTGGGCTGTAGCTTCTTGTACACTAGAGCAACAATTTGTGCAAATCATGGATCAGATAAAACAATTAGATGAAGGTGCCTATGATTATCTAATTCAGAGAAATCCCAACTCATGGTCAAGGGCTTTCTTTGAGATGGACAGGAGATGTGCTGCTTTTGAGAATGGAATCTCTGAAAGTTTTAACAGAGCAATAATGATTCCAAGACATAAACCTATTATCACTATGTTGGAGGAGATCAGGTTGTACATCATGCAAAGGCTAGTTGCAATGAATAAGGTTGCTTTGAGCTTAGAAGACAGAATAACACCAAGTATTAGAAAGAGGTTAGAGATCCTGAAGGAGAAACAAAGGTAAATACAATTACCTATTTTTAATATATAATTTTGTTAATAATGTACTCATTTCAGTGTTATTTTTTGACAGAGAATGGACTGTCTTTCCAAGTGGTTTCCAAGAGTTGGAAATTAGGAAAGGAGATCACAGTTATGGTGTTAATCTCCAACACAAGGTATGTCAATGCAGAATGTGGGAACTAAGTGGTGTGCCTTGTGTACATGCTGTGGCATCCTACTTGCATGTTGGAAAGGACTTAGACTTAGGTGTTAGCCATTGGTATAGTCAAGAATCTTGGTTTAATGCATACCAATTTTCAATAAAACCTGTATTTGGATCTAATATGTGGAAAAGAACTAGTGATGTTCCTCCTTTACCCCCACTTGTTAGAACTATGCCTGGTAGACCACAAAAAGCTAGAATCAAAGCTCCTAGTGAAACTAGTAGTAGCCATACTAGTAGGGTGGGTAGGACTATGACTTGCACAAAATGTTGGCAAAAGGGTCATAATAAGGCAACATGTAAGGCAGACCCAATACCTAAACCTACTGTTGAGAAAAAACAACCAGGAAGAAAAAAAAATGTTGTGGTTGGTCATTGTGCATCTAGGGGTAGAGGTAGAGGAAGAGGTGGAAGTGTAAATGAAGCCAGTGGTAGTGGAATGGGAACCAGTGGTGGAGGAACAGGAGATGGTGGAACAAGCAGCAGAGGTGGTGGAACAACTAGCAGGGGTAGAGGAAGAGGTAGAAGGGGTGGTGGAACAACTAGCAGTGGTGGAACAACTAGTAGTGGTGGTAGAAGAGGTGGTGGAAGAGGGAGCAGGGGTGTTGGTAGTACAAGAGGTGGTGGAATGGCTGGGTCAAGTAGCATGGGCATACTAACTGCTGAAGAGGTATGTAATCAATGATTATAAGTTTTGCTAATTCTTTAACCAATCACTAACTAGTGTAATGTACAGGAATATCAATTGGAGCTAGATGAAAAGGCATTTAGGGAAAGTATGGAAGAACAAGCCAAAGAACAAGCAAAAATAGATGCTGAACAAGAAAGGTTGATTAAGGAAGAAGAGTCAAGAACAAGAAAGGGACTGGAAACGCAATGTTACTTTGACCCTGCTAATTGGAGAGAAGATTCAATGGAAGAGGCACCTTTTAACACTAAATATGCTGAGGTTCTTATTCCAAGCATTCATAATCTACCTACCCAACAGTCTGGAGTTGCTGAAGAATCAATTGTGGATAAAGGCAAAGGAAAAGAATCACCTGCAGATGAAGCTCTAGTGGAACAAAAGGAAATAAGAGAAGGCCACCAAGTCATGTGGATGGTATTAGGAATTTACCATAAAAAAATAAACCGTGGGGAAGATCTGAAAAGGATTGCCACATGAAGTTGTATGAAACCTTTCAATTTGACAAGCATGGAACTGGTAGCACACCTGAGAAGGCATTTGATGTGGATGATTAGTCATTTACTTCACTTAAGTACTGTAATGAATATTTAGGATTTGAACTTGGTTTGTATTATGTATTGGTCAAAAGTGTAGACAACAACATGTGTTATTTGCAGGTTTTATGAGCCTTGCATGTTTTGTGGTCTTGAACAATGTAGCTGTTACCTTTTGACTACCTTTAATAAAGCCCAAGTGGCTGATGCCTTTTGACCATTTTTATATGCCTGTCAATTATATTTGCTCTTGAGTAAACAAACTATATTCTTCTATGACAGCATTCCACTAAGAACACTTTGAAAGCCACTTACATATAGACAACATTCACTCAGAACACTTTGAAAGCCAACATTCACTAAGAACACTTTGAAAGCCACTTACATATAGACAGCATTCACTAAGAACACTTTGAAAGCCAACATTCACTAACGAACACTATTTGAAAAGCACTTACATTACTTAAAACACAACCCTTACTATACCCCTTTACTACAGTAAGAATATTAAACATTCAAGAAAACTGAAATTTAAATTATTAACCATAGAGTAGGTTGATTACATAAGTCATTGACATACCATAAATATAAAACTAAAGTTATGTTCTACCCTACCTTCATAAGATAAACAACACACACTAGAGTTAATGGATCATGAAGGAGACTTCCAGGAAGCTTGGAATTCTTTTGAGTTTGTGCTACTTCAGCTTGTAGGCCAGCAAAGTCATGTTGGAGGATAATCAATTGTTCATGGCTTGTTAACTCAGTAGCAATGTCTTCAATTTTATGTGGATGAAGCTGTCCATACATTCCATACAAATGTCCCCTATACCATTCGTTATCTAGCTCTGGATCCACCCAGTAAAACTTCTTACACTTCTTGACCCCAGCTTTCTAAAGATTAAACAACAATGCAAGTGGCAAACAAGAAACGAATGATGATTATAACAGAAAAAAGGAAAAACAAAATGATTAAAGAACAAAAAAACTTACATATCGGTTGGGGCAAACAAGAAAACGTCTACAAGGATTTGTGAGAGTCCATGAAGTGAGTTCCATCAACGGGAGCTTGCATTTGCATTTGAAATCTTCAGGGATGGGTTCTTGATAATTAATTGCATCCATCTTTCAATTTTGGAGTTTGAAGGTGTTAGGGTTCTTGATAATTGGTTGATTTGGGAAAAGGGTGTTAGTGGTGTTATATATGAATTAGGGTTTGATATGAAAAGTGTGTTAGTGGTTTGATATGAACTGGGTCAAGAATCGGGTAAAAAAGGTGGATAAGTAGCCACGGTGGAAATGACTTGAAAAAAAAATGACGTGGAAAATGTAGCAGGTCATATTGGTCATATTGTCACATAATAAACAAGTTCGTTGGTGTAGACAGTACGAAATTTAGTTCGTTGGTAAAGTCGGGACAATTTTGAAACTTCGTAGGTATTTTATGACATTGACCCTATTAGTTTTTACCACTCTCAACACCTTAACATGTGTTCGTCTTATTCTGATCTGTATTAGTTTTTACCATAATGTATGCGACATTTTTCGTATTTTAATTGATGTATTGTGAAGAAATGAAGAGGGTATTTTAAACTTATTACGATAAAGACTAAAGAGTTGAAATTTGATTCCGGAAAAAGATTATGAGTTGCCGTTGGTTGAAGCACGGGGACAGGTTCATATGTTAGCGAATAGCGAGCTATTGAATGGTCGTTGGTCAATGTAGCGAAGTTCGTTGGCTAACTAGTCAATTAGTATACTATGAACCACAAAAACTTTAGTCAATTTGTATACGAGGAACAAATGTTCAACTACCTATAGGAGCTATTGTTACAAAGATTCAAGCATCAACCACTGAAAAAATATATTATGTTGTTGATTTCGAGAGCATCAATCTGTACATTGGAGCCCCACGTCCCAGAACGTGTTGTTCCCAATCTGACTGAACTCCAAAAGGGTTTTCCATGAGCCATTCTTCTTGGTGATCAACGGTAAACTTATGTTTCAGAAATTGTTGTTTCATCCTCAACGCAACAGCTTCTATATCAGATTGAAGAAACACCTGTTTCAACAAAACACAATCAACTTCTTGAACACAAAATTAGCGGTTCAAAACATTATCGATGATTCATGTCATATAATCTGAACATGAGAGTATGCAGCTGATATTATGTTCAACGTCTAGTAAGCAGGATCACATATTCAAACTAAAAAAAGGATTTTAGCAATACCAGTGGTTTCTAACGAAACTCTTACCTTTCCATCTGAGGAAAGCATATCCTCAATGGCTTCAATGAGTGAACGCTGCACCATTTTCCACCTATGTTCCGGTTTATTGAAGTCTGGGTTTGGACACTGCAGATATATAGATGTATATTAGCTCTTCAAAAGTGACCACAAAGAAAACAACAGTGTGTTGCCCAGAAAATTAAGAGCGAATACAATGGTCTCATTTCAGTTACCTGTATTGATGCAAGAACTAGTTTGCCAGGATAACTGGAAACAATTGAGCGAAATGTTGATGTTGCATTTGTCTCAATGAAGTATCTGGCAATAAATCATCTCCAAAAGTGAAATCAACATTCCATTCTATGGCAAGGTTTCTATACAAAACTACCTCATATCCCATTAGTAAGATATGGACTTATATATCGTCACATCATTGAAAGATAATTTATTAGACTGATGACTACTAATCATATACTTGTACCAAATTTTGTCGAGTCAATCCTTACATGTCCCAGATACTAATATAAAGTTGTCTCAAATGCATAAAAACCCGCAAAATATTAAACGTTATAGAAATTATACCCGTTTTTTAAGCCGGACTGGTGAACAGCTTCCAGGCAACGCTTTACAAGCTGCAGAAAACAAACAAGTTCAGAACATAGAAAGACAGTAAAAAGTAGAAATACTAACAACAAAATATGACAACCTTCCCATTCATCTCCAATCCAAGAAAATTCATATCTTTCCTCTTGCTCGTCATTCCAAATAGAAACAATCCATTACCTGTGAATTTGTAAATTTCAATAGAGTGATAAGTATTTTCAGATGTTGTACATGGCTTTTGTTGCAAAAAAATCTACAAAAGTTCGGAAATGCAGAAATTAAAACATTAAAGTTTATAAGAACGAGTGATTGCTATAGAATTATGGAAATATAATGGCATAAACAACCATCATGGTTAACTCTGTTTTAAAATGTCTTTCACGAGAAAGATGCTTTTTATGAAACATAAAGCCAAGTAAGACTGCAAAAGATT